>JAWPHD010008042.1:0-120280 GCA_037043455.1 Cyrtodaria siliqua | reverse complement strand
GGGTGTGTGTGGTAGGGGTGGGGGCGGGTGGGGTAGGGGACGTGGCGTAGGGTTCCGAGTTGTTTGAACTCTGTAAGATAAGCACGTTTGGGATATTTAACCTGATCGGGTTATTTCACAATCATCCAACATCACGTCATTGATTTTATATAAAGGGACTATTATATCTCCGTATTTGGCTTTCAAAAAAAGTATTGCGTATAGGTCACGTACGATGCTTTTCAATGCAGGTAGGAAACATAAAAAGAGTTTATTCCACCGTATGATACAATCAGCAAGTTGAATTGAAATGAAGCTCTGTCACATTTATTCTACATATTTGAACGGCCACTCATTTCTTTGCGGGAATACCTAGAGCTGTATTAATCCATGCTCAAAGATTGAACTTACGCCACACAAAGATAAACCTGGCATTGATTGAAAAGCCCCTAGTTTCTTAGAGATGACAACATGCGGTAATATATGCATTGGTCCAATATAAATGGCAACGGAATCGATGAGGTCCAGTGTCTCCTTAGGAATTAGGGACTCGATCCGGCTTATTTAAGTCGCGACCCGCTACGCATTCATTCAACGATTGAATCTGTCAATTATAAGTATACGTATCTAGTTCATCAATTAACCATTAGTCAAGACCTACACGTCTGGAAAATTCCTGTAACCTCGGTGCAGCGGGGTGGCTTTGGGCTCATATGCTGGAGGTCGTGGGCTTGATCCCCGACCGGGTCACACCAAATACTTAAACTAGTAAGCTCCATTGTTTGACTCTGACGCTATAAGTGTTTTGCTATGAATGGGTCGGTCCGATGCGGTTTAATGTGACTGGATGAGTCATGGCATGTGTCTACGGCGCGATCTACTTCCCTATATATGTACTATTTATACACACTGCATGTACTTAGGGTATTTGAGCATATTTGGTCCATTTTACTAATACACAGGTTTTCGGTATACATTCTTACATATGAAAATAATAATCTGATTAAGAAAACATGTTTTATCATTTTACATCAGTATATGTAACATCTCGTTGTGATATAATCACAATAAATTATAAACAAATTTCTCGGCTATTCATTTGACGAACTACCATCATAGACTCTCAATTATCAGAGCTTATGTTAATCAGAAGTATTCATCATGCACATAATATTATGCAAATACATGCATAATTATGCACACGGCTGTTCGTTTGACGAACTAACATCAATACATTGACCATCACAGCAGCAGACCAGTTCAATCAGTAATTCTGGTCGGTAATAGCTGGTTCATAACATGAGGGCCTGTGTCTTGCCCTATTCTTTTGGGACTGGCATATTTAGGCATGTGTTCTCCAAATCAGTAACTAATACGCACATTTGTAAGATGACGCAAACCTATCATCTGTTTCGGGGGTGGGAGGAAGTGGGTGGGGTAATTAACTTGCTTGGTTTTAAACTCTTGTTTTCAAGTACGCTGATTTATTCTCACGTATTCAGAGATATACATTTATCAGACAGATAATTCTTAAGCCACACCAGCACTGTTCATCATTAAATTTGATGCCATTTTCTTGCAGTTTCATAGGTAGAGCAACATGTGTCGCATCTGTGAGTGTGTAAACATCGGCAAGATCTGCTCACATTAATGTTTATCAACACTATCAAGTATGTGGATTAATATGGTTAAATACTAAATGCTTGCCAGTCTCGAAGAATAGATTTTCTAAACACACTCTGTACAATTTGAATAAACAAATTTTTTGTTACACCTACCCCTTAAAATAATCATCGATTTTGGCCACGATCACCCTACTATTCAGGCAACATGTACATTTTTTTGTTCTACACGTTATTTTGTAAATACATTAATTTTAAAAGTTATTAAATGATCAAGCTATAAGCAATGTCTTTATTCCGTTAAGTAGCATTGAGCACATGGTGGCCTATATAACTTTGAACATCAGTTAAAGTAGATATAAAAATCGAACAGGAAAAGTAGCATTCTAGAACGACAGTCAACACAATCACACACACGAAACAAAGAACAACTTTAAAGATGAATAAAAGGCAAAATAAGCCATCACAAACACAGCATGGTTGACAGTAGGGCTACCGCTTGGAACGGTCAGTGGCCAAAAAGGGGCCGCTGTGGGGGGGGGGGGGGGTGGGGGGGGTTTAACCAGGCTCTAAGGTGTATTAAACCTAAATGTTACCTAATGTCAATCCCAATAAACGGGACAATGTAAATAAAGATATCCCCGACAGGTATATTCTCTAACAAACACGGCAGCATTAATAGGCAATATAAGTAAAACACATACATGATCATGTATTATATAATATAAACAAAAGAAATATAATGTTTTCTTGTTTTTCTGTGTCTAAAATGCGTTAGTAAAATGTAGTTTTGTTCTCTAGCGAATGTTTTTTGAATAAGACCAATACGCTTGTCTTTGATAAGGTGATGCGGTAAGGTTGTTAATAGTTAGAGAAGTCATAAGTACTTAACACTACTCAACCTTTATAATCGGTCACATAGGTTCCTTGAAAATAACACAATACTAAAAACTGGAAATCACCGAAACACATACAATATTTTATTAAGTTTATCAACAAGCTTTAGTCCAATCAAGGCAGATTAAGTATTATAAATCGCTAGCGATATTTGTTAAACGACTCCAGTTAAATTTCGATTCAAACTATGAATTAATTAAAAAATATATAATTCTTCGAAAAGTGACGATAATAAAAGTTGAGTAGTGTAGATGAAACTGACGTTTACTGCCAAAGTTATCAAGGACGTGTGAATTTTAGACCAAAATAAATTAATCCAAGAGTTTTCATAAGTTTTAGCATATTATTGTTTACGTGATCTTTAACCGCAGTAAGACAAGAAGTTAAAAACTTGGAGATGTTTGTGGTGTGCAGCACTAGAATTCAAAATAAAACGAACTTATTCAAACTACAACAAAAAGAGAAGTGTCATCAGCAAATAACCGTACATCATTCAATAAGTCATCTGTGATGTCATTTATATAAAGCAAAAATAGGAAAGTAGACGAGAACTGTGGTTCTAATTCAGTCATACTCGGTCACGCTACTTGTTCCAGAATGCATACAGTCCATTAAAGTTATCGTGCTCAAATAAAAGAGAATATTCAAAAGAATAGTTTGCGTATTCCGGGCCAGATATCTATAATGCCTAACTACTTAATTGTAAAATGCGCTATAACATGCAATGCATTATGCTATTTTCCCAACTAGTCTGGTACCCCAACTGCTTTTGAGAAGCGCACCATAAACGTTCCTAAGTTAGGCAGGGTACGACCTATATAGTAGCACGTGTCAACTATTAGAGTAGCAGCAAACATGTATGTTCTTTTAAAAAATAATTAGTAAGGATCGCTTAAGCTTCAAAGTTGTTTAACATCCTCCTGTAAATCTAATAAGTATGTTTCGGGAATTATATTTCAATTATATTTCTGGAATTATAATTAAAGTATATTTCAATTATATTACTGATACCGGAAATGCACATATTTCGGGAATTATATTTAAAGTATATTCAGTTATATTACTGATACCGGAAATGCACATATCCAAAATGAGGATTACCTAATACGATGTCGAAAATAAAAAAATCACATTCCTAGAATATATGAAAACAAAGGAATGCCACGGTAAGCGACAAATGCCGCGAAAGTATTTGTGTGTATTTCCAGAAGACTCGGGTTTTGCGAGTGACACGTCATCTTCGTATGGTGAACATTTTGCCAGGTTATATGAAAAGCCCTCAACCGATGACAATTTTATACACGGACACAACTAATATTAATTCATTCAGATACAGGGTCATAAAGCATCTTCTGACCTCTAAGTGTGACCTTGACCTTGAAGCCACGGACCTGGATTCTGCGTACGACACGTCGTCTTGTTGTGGTGAGCACTTGTGCTAAGTTATTTAAAATTCCGTCCATGAATGTCATGTTCATGAGTTATTTATCGGACACGATGGTATGGACCGAACGGGACGGACAGTACGATTACTATATGCACCCGTCGGCGCATAACAAAACACTAACGTTACTTTCAGAGAGTACATAGATCAAAACGTCTCAACATATTTAATAGTATTGCCGAGAGGCAATAGTTCACATGATCCTTCCATCACCGAAACTTACACATGCGCATTATGAAAAATACGACGACCAAAGTAAATTTTATACATTTAATTGTTTACGGCGTAATACGTTAATAACGTCATGATTAATGTTAGACCTTATAAAATTAGTTGATGCCAATATTAGTACACCATGATTCTTTCCGATACATTTGAAATACAATGTCATAAACTCCACTCAGAATATGCTGTTTAATCAAGTTATGAGCACCAAAGAGGTTATGACCCTATCATTTTGCAACGTACTGCATGCTTGGTGGTGGACCCTTTTACAGTTCGCTACTATGATTTCCTCTTTAATTGTGGACCCTATGATGACGCCTACCTAAAGCTCATTGGGACGGTGGCGTTTGATGTTTGTCTATGATCTGTTCCTGCCGGTGTCCTAATGGTTTATATCTCTTGTTGCTCCGACTTCTGCCAAGTCATTGAGTACCTTCATTGTGGCTTTCTAGGCTATTGTTTTTTTTGTATTATATTTACACGAGCATATTTGTGTTTTACTTATATTGCCTATTGATGCTGCCATGTTGGTAGAGATTAGATCATGGCGGGGATTTCTTTATTTACACTGTCCTGTTTTAATGGGATGACAGTAGGGTAAGTGTGAGTTTTGGTGCACCCTAGAACCGTTTAAACCCCCAGTGGCCTTTGTTGCCACTGACTGTTCCAAGCCGTAGCCCTATTGTCAACCCTTTTGTGTTTTGTGATGCCGTTTGCATTTTTTATTGCTTTTGCCTTCTCGTTTGTCTGTTTGCGTGTTTCTTTTTGTGTTTTGTGGTTGACTGTCGTCCATGATTGCTGCTTTCCCTGTCTGTCCGATATGTTTATCTTTCCTTAAATCAAGAGAAATTAATGGGGTTGTGGGAATCTCAAAAGACTCAACTTGGCAATCGAAACCGTCAAATCACATCCTAAAGATCATTGAAATGCATGAGCCATTACAGAACAGCTCGTGTTGCACGAGAAAAACATATTAATTGCTTTGTTCGACCACGTGCGGTGAATGGAGTAAGCTAAGTCAATTTTGTGTCTTCAAGAAGTTGCTTTTCTTTGACATTGTCGGATCCATGTGAGTTTGATACATTAACACGTTTTATTTGTTTAGGTGAAATTACTTGTCGTAGTAGTCAATATATTTATCGCCATAACAAAAGATGGAACGTCGAACAGGAAACAAAGCCCTCACAGAACACAGTCAAACACAAACCACGCATTTAAAATAAAAGGCAATGTACAAACACAAATAGGTGGACAAAATGCCTAACGCCTTGGAACGGCCGCTGGGGGTGGGGGGGGTGGGGGGGGGGGGGGGGGGGTGGGGTGGGGGGGGGTTGTTTCCTGTTCGACGTTTTATCTTTTTTATGGTGCAGGTTCTAGGGTGCAATAAACCTCACACTTACCCTATTGTTATCCCACTGTAATGGGACAGTGTAAATAAAGAAATCACTGCCATGCTTAATTCTCCAACCAACATGGCTGCATTAATAAGCAATATAAGTAAAACACAAAAATACACGTGTACATATGAATACAAAAAAAGTAAGCCACAAAACAGGTACTCAATGAGTGAAAGGCTGAATCCAGAGCAACAAGAGAATAAACCATTACGAGATTGAAGACAGACTTCAAACGTCACCGTCCTATTATGAGAATTTAGTAGAAGTCATCATAGGGTCCAAAGTAGCTTGTATGAATATTCAAATATTGGCTATGTGTTTGGTAATAATTTACGTTTATTTTACCTAGTAATGAATACCCAATTTATATACACATCGATGTGTGTGTGTGTATCGACTGCCTTAAATATAGGCCACGAGCCATACACAGATGCGTAGTTAGAACAGATTCAAATATCCACATGCTTGCACATCAGAATTTCAAGCAGGAAAAGAAAAGAAAAGAAAGAAAGAAAGCTGCATCATTTAAATAAACATGTTTTCAAGCCGACTGAAATACCCGGTTGACCAAGAGATCAAAAAGATATAAAGCTACTTATTCTTTAATATCATTTCATCTTTTCTGGATCCTTGATCTGGCATTTACCTACGAGGTGATACAAAATTCCAGAACAGGCTACTCTAGTAATGATCCTTTTATTATATACCTCCTACATATAATTAAAAATTAGAAATATTTACATTTCTGTTGCATACGTATGCAATAAAACTAATTATATACCTATCAATAAGTATAAACATAGTACCTTCATTTTGATCAGGTTTGAGTTTTTAACAGATTGTCAACATTCTAAATATACTGTGGAAAGGGCTCATTTATGCTATTATAACCTATAAAATATATATTCGCTAAAATTGGCTATTTTTTTTTTTATAAATAACTTATTTTTGTAACCAGAAGAGTTTTTTAAAGTTTTCTTTCATAACTATACTGTCAGTTGTGAAAGACAGTGTGCACTGAGTTTTTTTCAGAATTAATTGTAAAAATTCTAAAATTAATATCATGTTTGGTATCAAATTGTTCATCATTCCATTGCCAATATGAAGTTGTCATTTCTTTTTCAATAGGTTGAATCACTGTCGCTTGATAAAGAGGATAGGGGTGTAAAGTAACAATTTCAAAGTGTACATTTGTGTGTGTGTAATTCTAAGGAATATAGTCCCTCTACCATTTGAGCCCCGAGAAGAATCCCTCGTTGACTCGACATTATGTGTGGTCTGTTTGTGTGAGTGAGTGAGTGTGTGTAGTGCTATGTATCTATCTACAGTCTACTTGAAGCAGATATAGTTAACCCCCGGTCGGGCCATATTTGACCCCAGCGTCACCATTTTAGAAATACTTGGTATAGGATACTAACCTTATTAAACATACAAAATATTAAACCTGTAGCTCTTGTAGTTTCAGAGAAAACAGTTTTTTAAATTAACCATACTTTTATTCAAAGGGGGAGGGGAGATAACTCTAATAACAGGAACCAGCTACCCTGTTCACACTGCTGTCATTGATATTTTGTTTCTCTGCAAGGTCCTCAATCATACTAGTAAGAATTTGTCCATTGCGATGCTAACACAAATTTGTATCAGGGCGTACCTGGAGCTTAAAAGAAATGCAAGCAACCGAGATCAAATGGTTGCGGTCGGGAAGGTTGTGTTTATTGTGCTGGGGTGGGTTGCGGGTGTGGGTTTGGGTGTTGAGATGGGTATCCCCTTCCTATTTTTAAATCGCATCGAAATTTCAAAACAAACAAAACGTAAAAAGCCGCAAAAATAAAAGAGGAAAAAAAGAGGCTTTTTGGATCAGAGAAAGCGCGGATTAGGAGAAATAAGATGATTGTGATACTACAAACATAAATGGTTGACAATAGGGTTACAGCCTTGGAACGGTCAGTGGCAAAATGGCCGCATGGGGTGGGTGGGGTGGGTGGGGTGGGTGGGTGTGTGTTTGTGGGTGGGGTGGGGGCGGGTGTGGGGTTCTAGGGTACACCAAACCTCACGCTTACCCTATTGTCATCTCATTAAAAAGGGTTGGTGTAAATACAGAAATCACCACTAGGCTTTATCCCCTAACAAACTAGTCAAATAAGTATAGCACAATGATTATCGTGTACACATGTATATCAATGCGGAAAAGAATATAGAAATCAAAAAAGCAAATACTCAATGACTTTGCAGATGCCAGAGCAAAAAATAAAATATTTGCTTGACAGCGTTTGTAGATGGAATATCAAAATCGCCGGCTATATGTATACTTTCCTGGTAAAGCGACGCATTCGAATAAAATATACTCCCTCGCACACATTCATTGAAATCACATATCTTTTTTAAAGAAAGGGTTTTAGAGGATCTTACATGAGTACTCATTCATTATTGAATTTATTAAACGAGTTGGGAACGAGGCCCTGGCCGAAAATTATATAATTTTTGCTAAAGAATTTAATAAATTCAATAATGAATGAGAACGAATTTTAGATTCTATTTATCACATAACTCACATAATAACTTTTTGCCTCTCTCTTTAGCGAAAACAATATTAAGTATTGTACAACCACGTGGTACAAATACGAACCGCTGATTGGACTGTAACTAGAGGCTCTTACATGAGTACTCATTCATTATTGAATTTATTAAACGAGTCGGCAAAATGATATAATGCGAAGCTCTTGCCGAGCAGTATATCATTTTTGCTATCGAGTTTAATAAATTCAATAATAAATGAGAACGAATGTTAAGATTATATTTAACACATAACTCACATATCGGCTTTTGTTGTATTTTGCCTCTCTTTTTAACACGCGAAAACAACATTAAGTATTGTACAACCACGTGTTACAAATACAAACTGCTGATTGGACTGTAAATAGAGGCTCTTACATGAGTACTCACTCATTATTGAATTATTAAACGAGTCGGCAAAATGATATAATGCGAAGCTCTTGCCGAGCAATATATCACTTTTGCTAACGAGTTTAATAAATTCAATAATGAATAAGAACGAAAGTTAGACATGTCTCACATATCGGCTTTTATTGCATTTTGCCTCTCTCCTTAACACGCGAAACCGACATAAACCGTGGGAATTGGATTATAGTCGTTATCGATTTTTATGACAGCGCATACTAGGCTTATTTGCATACTTTTACAACTAGTTATATATGGCAAATATAGAATGGTGTTTTTCCACTCCCATACCATGAGTTATGTGATAAACGCGATTTGCATAAATCTCCAATTTCTTCACAATTAGATCATTTGTGCGCATTGTTTATTCTGGGAAGTAAGTAACAAGGACTAGTCAGTGTAGTGTCGATATATGCCACAATGTGACTGTTTATTCACAAGAGTGTGACTGCTTTTCATCGTTAGATTCTATTTATCACATAACTCACATAATAACTTTTTGCCTCTCTCTTTAGCGAAAACAATATTAAGTATTGTACAACCACGTGGTACAAATACGAACCGCTGATTGGACTGTAACTAGAGGCTCTTACATGAGTACTCATTCATTATTGAATTTATTAAACGAGTCGGCAAAATGATATAATGCGAAGCTCTTGCCGAGCAGTATATCATATTTGCTATCGAGTTTGATAAATTCAATAATAAATGAGAACGAATGTTAAGATTATATTTAACACATAACTCACATATCGGCTTTTGTTGTATTTTGCCTCTCTTTTTAACACGCGAAAACAACATAAGTATTGTACAACCACGTGTTACAAATACGAACTGCTGATTGGACTGTAAATAGAGGCTCTTACATGAGTACTCACTCATTATTGAATTATTAAACGAGTCGGCAAAATGATATAATTCGAAGCTCTTGCCGAGCAATGTATCACTTTTGCTAACGAGTTTAATAAATTCAATAATGAATAAGAACGAAAGTTAGACATGTCTCACATATCGGCTTTTATTGCATTTTGCCTCTCTCCTTAACACGCGAAACCGACATAAACCGTGGGAATTGGATTATAGTCGTTATCGATTTTTATGACAGCGCATACTAGGCTTATTTGCATACTTTTACAACTAGTTATATATGGCAAATATAGAATGGTGTTTTTCCACTCCCATACCATGAGTTATGTGATAAACGCGATTTGCATAAATCTCCAATTTCTTCACAATTAGATCATTTGTGCGCATTGTTTATTCTGGGAAGTAAGTAACAAGGACTAGTCAGTGTAGTGTCGATATATGCCACAATGTGACTGTTTATTCACAAGAGTGTGACTGCTTTTCATCGTTAAAATAATAGTCATGTACTACTGCATGAAACAGTGTAATATGATATAACAAATATTAATTTCCGGTAATTACACAACGAAAATTATATGGAATAAAGCACTATACAAATCGAGTACTAAATATTATTATGCAATATTACGTAATCGAAGTTGTTACACAATTTGTCTTTAATTGGAAACAACTGTTTTGCTAAATACTGCTCTGTAATAAGGCACTTGACCCCTTTATGTATGATAGGGGCACTGAACACTGCTATGTAATAAGACTATTGATGCCTATATGTATGATAGGGAACTAAACACTGCTCTGTACTAAGGCACTTGATTCCTCTATGTATGAGAGGGCACTAGACACCGCAATGTAATAATGCGCTTGACGCCTCTATTTATGAGAGGAAACTAAACACTGTTCTGTGTCTATGTATGAGAGGGGCACTGAACGCTGCTCTGTAATAAGACTATTGATGCATATATATATGATAGGGAACTAAACACTGCTCTGTACTAAGGCACTTGATTCTTCTATGTATGAGAGGGCACTAGACACCGCACTGTAATAATGCACTGGACTCCTCTATGTATGAGAGGTAACTAAACACTGTTCTGTAATGAGGCACTTGACGCCTCCATGTATGAGAGGAACTTAACACTGCTCTGTAAAAACGCACTTGACGCCTCTGTGTATTAGAGGAAACTAAACACTGCTCTGTAATAAGGCACTTGACCCCTCTATGTATGAGAGGGAATTAAACACTGCTTTGTAATAAGGCACTTGAGGCCTCCATGTAATGATAGGATCTTAACGATTACATGTGTGAGAGGACACTAAACAACGCCCTTTAATAAGGCGCGTGATGCCTCCATATGTGGGAGGGCGACTGGTGCGGTTCTGTGCGTGGTATTTGTTAATTGTAAAAAGGGGAGCTTAAACATATTTAATTACGTTTCTTTTCTTGGAGAGGAATACGGTGAATGCAGGTCTTCTGTATTTTCGAATGAACATTTTATTATTGACAGTATATGCTATGCAGTATGATGGAACATTACTGTAGGGCGCCTCTGAGACTAGTATACAAATAGTATTGCTCTTTATTGGTAAGGTGTGCCCCGTCAGATAAAAACGTGTCCATGAAGCACTTTCCTTCTGTTGGAGAAAGGAATTTGTTGTTATGCGACCAAAACTAGCGTAATTGTACGCGGGTTACCGACTCAAAATGTCGTATACGATTCAGGCCTTGTGATTGAACATGTTTCGGTCTCTATGTCTCTCGTACCTTGGCAATAGCTGATTTGACACACTGCGATCGACTCTACATTGAATCTATGATGGAGCAAAGACATAATCGGGCCTTATACTATCGCACTTTGCCGATAATTCGCATGAGGACAAAGTCATGCCACCTTTCGCACAGAAGCTTACGTTCCAGGATTGTTCTTATTTGAAATCCTGTCACGATCGTGTGTCTATGCCATCCCTTATATAAGCTTCGAGACGCCTGGCAGATGAATGTCCCACTAGCATGGCGTTCAATCTCATTTTACAATATACTAAACCAAATTGCTAAGTATCAACCTAAGAATATGTCAATAGTATTCTCATTGTTTTGTGTATTTTGAGCTTGATTAGAGATACGGTTAAACCGCAAAATAACGAGTATAAATCGTCTGCTCTGATTGCATGAACAAATTTTAAAACTTTTAAGTAAATGTGTTTTCTTAGAAATAAGTTATAACACTTATACAACTGGGTGTATAGGATTTTATTAAGTACTTCGAATTAATGAAGCTTTCGATGTTCCTAATTCTAAAATATGCCAGTTAAAATTATTTTGACATCATGTTTTACTAGCATTACCACTACAAATGCGTTTGCAAAATAATTTTTCGAAATATTTAATGTTAACGCTGAATTACAGTTACTTGAATTTCAAACAATATTCAATGTAAAGGGAGGTAATTTAAGATTATCCATATTTCATTTTTTTATAGACGGAAAATCTGCGATAAATGGGTTATTTTTTTTTGTCTTTTTCTATTATTTCATACCAATTTTAAGAATTTTATATCTTTAAGCGATCTTTGACTCATGTTATGTGTTTTATCAGTACATTTCATGTTTTCATATAAAGGGAGGGTAACTCTCAAAAGATGTAACAATTTAAACAAAAAAATAAACGTTTTGCAAAATATGGGTCAAAACAAAATACTTATCATATGTCTATTCTAAAATATATTTAAAATAAGAAAATTAGTTAAGATACAAAAGTTGATACTTAGCAATTTTGTTCAGTGTATGATAATATATTTGTAGCTATATAATAATATAGTGTGCACTTGCCTGATAACTATTCCGTATAATATTCTTTTGAATTTTAGAATGTGCAACTCCTAGCTAGCGGTTGTAGCAAACAGAACCTGTTTGAATAGAATATGTTACTAATACGTTTCAGAGAAGCGTACGTTTCAGAGAAGCGCGCATGACATTGATTGGACCGCCCCCGCAGAAACCGAGCGAATAGTATTCGTGTTGTTGTATAAACGCAGAAGCGCGTGATTGGTTATTCAACTGGGGGCTGGTTGTACGTACGATGAACAAACGATTTGCATAAATCTCCAATATCTTCGCAATTAGTCATATATCAACATACCTATATCGTCCGACGAAAATATTACTTGCACGTTCAGCTTTCAGTTGGAAGTAATTGTTACCAGGCCTAATTATACAACTTGTCAAAGTATGATATCAACATATATTTCAACAAGTTTCTAACTAATGGTTTCTTCTTCTTTTAAGAACAAAACGCAAAAAAAGACCTTTGTTTTTCTTGAGTTAATCGTTGAAGGGAAATATTTGACCTGGACAATTTATCCATACTGTTATTTCTTGAAACTGTCAGTTTTTACGGTGCGTCAAGCACAAGCTCCATGCGGTATACCAGAGATTTGAAGAGATTTTGGATACCGTTTCCACCACAAATTTCTCATTGTCATGGTTGGGCCAAAAAATATAGGATATGTGCTAGATGGCAGTAAAAAGGCCAGTGCAAACCAGAAAACGCTATAATCAACTTGCAGTTCCACACAAAACTGTTGTAAATAGCTTTGAGGTAAGCGAACTAGAACTTCCCAAGTCTAGTTTACCAAATGTGATTTTACCAATTCTAAATACTGTTGTGGGGGGTTGTAAGGGTCTGCACATAGTAGACGGCCCAGTTGACCTCAGACGGTTCACTTTCCCAGTTAGTGAACTCTGGGAGAGTTTTACCCCAAGTGTTTTTCTATTGATATTCATGTTACAGTCAAATGTATCAGGATGAGTGTTGTGTGTATCCTTATTGCTGTAACTACACCAAGCTTACTCTATAACTGAAGTGTAGTGTTCTACCTTCGTTATTATGTGATTATTGTGTAAGCTATCCGTATTAATTATACAACGTAATTACACCGTGATTTGTGATCACGGAGTGTGTGTTAAAATCTCTCACTGAGTATTTTAACCTAGACTAACAACAGTGTTTACTTTACCAGGAAAACAATATCCTGTATGCAAAAGATCTTTCGGAATAAAAATTCCTTCGTCAGCTGCTATAAAGAAGCACCGTTGTGTTTCAGTATAGGCGTTATAGCCTAAATACACGTATACGCACTATTGCGCAATTTGAATTGTGTATTTTTGTGTAATCAAATATGTGGTCTCGGTTGTTACCGTGGCCTTTATATTATTTTTGTCTATTTACTTCCAATGTTACAATGTATACATATGCAGTAATTTCCAATATTTGTTTATATCAGAATATTTAGAAGTTGACAGTCAGTAATCGATTTATGTTAATTGCAACTGAAAGCTATTTCAGTCACCCAATATACAATACAGTATAGTGTAGTTTGTTAGTAGCTACGTGTTGTAGACATGTATTGTCAGGTGTACTGAGCTATTTATTACAGTTATTGTATTTATTGCACCTTGGCATAGTTGTGCGATGTGTAGTTGTCTTTTTATGTAATAGAGCCACTTTCTTCATATACTCAATGTATTGTCACTACAATTCGATTACTGCGGTCAATCTCCAAAAACCAAAAGTAGTTAAATGTAATTCATATGACCTATTTTTATTGGAACATGTAGCTGTGATGAAGTTGTAAACATGTGTAAAATTTTGAAAGCTGTACGGCATCTGATGCCGAGAAATTGACTTTACCAAGCACTTCAATGTAAAAGTTGAATGTAAATTAACTAGAAAATGTGTCCTTGGGACACGGACGCCCCGTGTTAAGGCGGTCAGTCACATAACGAAATGTAATAACGTGAAAGGATGTAAGTGTGATGTTTGAAAGCTATATGACTTTTGATATATGAGAAATGAACATAATAAAAAACTTGAATGTAAAACTGTAATGTGACAAAAGTAGGTAAATGTAATCCATAAAGACCTACTTTTTATTGGAACATGCAGCTGTCATGTAGTTATAATTTAAACAATATTTTATTCAAGTACTGAATGGGATTGGACAACAGGCAATGCCTTTGTAAGACCTCTCCCGTATCAAGGTACATATAAACAATAAATTCATATCAAACATAACATAAAATGTGGAATTGTAGTACAGTTTGCATATATTGGTTTGACAATTAACTTAGAATCTTTGAAACATGTGTACCGTGATTGTTTAGAATTAACACTTAGTACTAAGAATTTAAGAGAGAAAAAAAAAAGAATAAACAGAAAGAAAATCATACTGGAAATCAATATGAAATATATATAAAAATGTACCGATTATTACAAAATATAATGGTTTTAGTATGAGTTTCTGTAACCAATAGTTAATTTTGGAATTTAAGATAACTGAGAACAAAACAGATAAACAAAAAAATAAAAATTACAATAAAAAGGAAGAAAGATGACAAAATATAAAAACATTCTAGCATTGTGACAACACACATCTGAAAATACAATAGTACATACATACATGTACACATTCATGCACATACCTATATACCCATATATACACATACATATACATATGTACATGTACATACATCTATAATTCTACGAAAATCTCCTGGTGCACTTGATGTATTTGTGGACGATAAGTACAATTTCTGAGTTCGTAGTATCGTCTAGATTGGATTTGCCATTCAGTATGAAGTCAATGTTGATATGCGTGACATCAATAAGATTGGCTAGGGTATCAAGTAAGTCATTTCTGAATCGGTTATACAGTGGACAGTTGAAAAATAAATGAATATTGTCCTCACATGGATTGCCACATTTCGGACATACTGCTGAATCTGTCAAGAAGTGGTCAAATAAATGCTTATTTAGATTACTTGAGTTATTTCTTAATTGACAATGGATGATGTTATCATTCCTATGTCCTATATTATAGTGATATGGACTGTTAATCCTATGTTCAATAGCCTTAAGTTTATGCTTAAATTGTTCAACAGATGGTGCATTTTTAGCGTCTATAGGTAAAGCATTCCACAATTTAATTGTACTCGGGAGAAAGCTGTTATAATATGATGTTTACGACAAAGAGGGAGACGTAAGTTTAATCCGGAAGTTCGAAGGGTATAATTATTGTTTACAGGTAAGTATGGCTGGATTAAGTTATACATGACTTTAATAGTTTATTATAGTGTCACATATAAAAGTTACAAACATATGCAAATATTACACAAACAAACTTTTATACCCGGCCGTAATAACGACCTATGAGACACTTAAAACACATATATTTCAAATCAATAATCTCATTATATCTACACTATAAATGTATATACATTATAAAAATTCCATCATCAAATGTGCAGCTGGACGGTTTTGTTCAGTCAGAGTTAATATATAATACAACAACTGATTATATGTACTATCTCTAGATAAATAAGTATTTACATTTAATATATATACTAGTATAATACTTACATTTAATATTTATTACAGTATGTAAAACAATTACTTAAAATGTGTAAAAGACTTATACTTAAAATATCTGGTAAAAAAAATAAAATTAAATCTGGATAGCCTTATTAACCGTGACTGCACAAACACATATGTATTTAAATGTTAAAATTGTATATACTTATCTCTCTATATATGCACGCATATATTCACACATATAGAAGTAGTGAATTTAAAAGAGCATATATGTGTATTTAATGTATTTATATTCTATAGACGAACAATTTAAAAATCTATTATCTAACTGGCTTGCAGTATTAAAAAGATCATATCTCAGATCTGAGTTAAAATCACAGTCGACTAAAAAATGAGTTTCATCCTCTGTAGTTGACTTGGTACACAATTTACAAAGCCGTTCACTAACAGGTGTTTTCGGTCGAGCATATCTCCCTGTTTCTATTGCTAAGGGCAGATTGCAACTTCTAAATTTAGCAAGAATGCGTCGATGGCCCCTACTTAGATTACACTTTACATAATAATCTGGACTTATGCCATAATTATTTTGTAAATAGTTACAAGTTTATGATCTTTACTTCTTTTTGTTAATGTTTCTAAGTTCAATTCAGTATATAAGTATGATCTAGAGGAATTGCACCTGAGGCCTGTTATTATTCGTGCTGCTTCAATTTGGACGCTCTCTAATAGATCAGATTCTCCCTGTGTACAGTTATCCCATACTGAATCGCCATATTCAAGTATAGGTCTTATATTTTCAATAGAGAATGTCTGTCAAGTTTGTCGTGCCCTTAATGGTTTATTCTCTTGTTGCTCTGGCTTCTGCCAAGTCATTGAGTACCTTCATTGTGGCTTTCTAGGCTATTGTTCTTTTTCGTATTATATTTACACGAGCATATTTGTGTTTTACTTATATTGCCTATTGATGTTGCCTTGTTAGCCAGGACCCAAAATTTTCGATATTGTTACCAACTCAAGGAACAAATTCTACCATCACTTTTTGAAAAGAGCAATGTACATAGATTACATTTTTCCATGATAGCAATCTGGAACAGGTAGCTTATATAAAAAAAATCGAACATTAATAGGTTAGCATTGTAGCGCTTTCATATAAGTTTTTGATGTTCATTTTTGAATGTAATGCTTGTGTGAATAATTATTGATGTACTTTTTAAAGATGCACTTAAGTTTACAATTCATTGAGTTACATAAAGCGTAAATAAGCTCTCTTTTTTTAGCACTGAATTCAGTTTAAAATCTCTATTTTGCTTCAAATTAGAAATCAATTTACCCCACCCACTATTGACACATTTTATGCATTTAGTTTAGTTAATTATTTTTTTACAATATATGTGTAAACTTGTAAGAATCAGTAATTTACAACCTGTCTACACGATTTAAATAATATTATAATATAAATAAGGGAATCAGTAAGCCTGATAAGTTGGGACACATGCCAAACTGAAAGTATAAGCCTTCCTCAAAGTAACTGCAACATTAATAGTATTAAAATGTTCTGATAGATACATGTATTGCACAGACGACACCTAGTCCAAAGGATTCTAGATAAAGGAAATGTGCGGTTTAACGTGTTTTTTTTAACAAAAGTATTTTTTAGGTGTATGCGTCATGGCAATACTTATTATGATTACACATTTGGATTATGTATTACACATAAAAACATTGCATATTGCAACGCAAAATCTTAAAAGTTGTCTATTTTAATACTTTTTAATTACAATTTATGTATATTTTAAGGATTTTTACACCTGAATTACCCCACCCATATACAACACAATGAAGAATTCTGCATATGAAATGTAAAAATAGTAGTATATGCATTTGACCGAACCATTTTTGTGTTACTGAAAAAAGAATCGACGAAGATGAATTGATTTGCATTGGGGTTTTACGGCGCACCAACACAAATATGTTATATGGCGCCAACAGGAATGAACATTCGACCGGGCTCACTCTTCATTAACATCTAGATAAAAATTTGCAGAATGTGCCTAGAACCTTCTTACCTGCAGAACTGCAGAGTTGCTGCAAATTCTCTAGTAAACACTCCATTTTTCGCTGGAGCCACGATCACTGCCACCACTGAAGTAGCACCTGAAACAATACAGGTTTCATGATGAAAACAATGAACAAAAATGACAAAACTAACATGAATTCGGGGAAATTTTACCCCTATGCCTGGATAATGCAGTGTTCATATTCTTACCCGGGAACCACACGGCGTCGACGAAGAAATATCTTTAGGGTGATATCCAGATCACTGTACTAACTACTTACCATGGAAACTATTTGTTAGGAGAGTCTCCCCGTACATCCAATCAATATTGTTATTTTTACATCCTACAGGGATTGTATGACATTCATTGATCCAGTTTTACCTTAAATACGTGTGTTTCATATACCACGTTGAAGGTTTTGTGCTCATCGACATTTTGGCCCATTTTATTAGGGTTTTCCTTCTGAAGTTAACTTTCCTCATTATTTTGTATTAGACATTGATGTGAGTTTTTTGACCTCTTTTAACAGTCCGTAAGTTTACTAATATTATTTCTTATGGATCTTTGATACGATTCTATTTCGTATCTCTAATAAATACTTATTGGCCCTTATATCGCTTTTCACAGAATGGTATTACTCTCCATAAAAACAATTATGAGTCTTTTAGTTAAAACTTTATAAAATAAATCTTTCACCTCTTCGGTTACACTCTGCGTCATCAATACAAATTCCACAAAATAACTCTTCATTTCTTAAAACTAAATTATATGTACGGCTTACACCTTCAAATCTTCATTCGGCAACCTCGTTTCATGTTCCTTCTAATAATATTACTAGGATTTTTAATAATGGCTCAAAAGTTTCCGTAACTCCTCTAGGATCACCTGTTTTGAGGAAATACCATATAAAGTCGCCTTTCAGAAATAATTTAGTTCATTCAAGACGCAGGGTGTTTCCTCTATTAATAAGTGCAATGCTAAGAGGTGCAGTTGTTGCAATTATTTGTCTTGCAAGTCCACCATTAAATCAGCTGTTAATGGTAGATTGTTTAATGTATGTCTAGCTTCAAATGTTGATTGACGTACTATTCACGTCATTTATGTTCTGACTTGAAATGCACCACGTTGCGGTATACAATATGTTGGACAAACAGGTCGATCCTTAAAAGTTCGATTTCGTGAACACAAATATAATGCGAGTAATCCTAAAAAGTTATATAATTACTTGTACCAACACTTTCGTCAGTCAGGTCATAATTTTAATTACGTAACTGTTCAACCGGTTGAATATATATTTTTTGATAATGATGCTACTAAAAGCTTCAAAATAAAAGACATAGACATATTGCAGAACTTAAGTGGATGAAAAACTTACAGACACCGTATCCACTCGGCCTTAATGACAATATTTATCAAGAAGGAAATATTTCTAAAGATCCTAATATTGACATTTTTTCTGTATTTTCTATTCGAAAGCGTAAATCTAGGTCTCATGGTCTTAGGCGTAATGGTAACATCAAACGTAAATCACGTGTAATTATTTCTGTCGCTGATTTACATACTATTTTTAAACAGTCTGGAAAGCACTCTATGATTTCACGGCTTACCTCTTTGTCCTTTTCTTCACTTAAGTTGATCGACGAAGAAGCAGACAAAATCATCATGCGTACAGATCCCTTGTATAACACTGCTTCTATAGTTCAAAGCTACACACAACATGTTCTCCGACCCCATATTGACAAGGAGTCTGATCACGTCAGGCATTTTCTAAAACTACTATATATTAACAAAGGTATTGATTTCATTGACATGCCTAGTATTTTTCGGGATACTGATGTAGTTGATTCTATCCAAAAATATTTCAAAAATTCCGAAAGTCCTGTAATTTGTTATAAATATAAAAAGCCTATTAGAAATATTATTTTCAACTACAATAAAATAGTTTCTGACCTTGATATAGTACATAATACTCCTAAGGAATGTGAATGCAACACATCAAAATTTTGCTATGCTCCAGCAGGTCATGTCATCACTGGTAATTTTGATATTGTTGATAAATGTATTCGGCATTTGTTTTCGAAAGGTCCTAAATATAGATTACCTTCAACTATTGATTTTAATGCCTGTCGTGCCCAGATCGCCCACTCCATTGAAGATTTTAGTATAAAATGGTGTCGTAGAGAACATGCGGACCCAAACTCGCTTTCTACTTGGAAAAAGTCAATTCTTAAAATTATAGATACACGTATTAACTTTTATAATGCTAACCCCTCTTTACTTCCTCCGAGACCTAGGTTTTCGTTTCGTAATTTAAAATCGGGAATTCAGGAGTTTCATAATAAATTTGTTTTAGTTCCTGCAGATAAAGCAGCTAATAATGTAATTATTGTTTGACGCCTACATTACGTCAATGTTTTATCTCTGGAACTCGGCAGCACCAAATCGTATACTCCAGTTAATTCTACTGAGGATGATGTTGTTTCCGCACATATCACTCGGTGCACTACTTTCAAGGCTGGTGTTAACGATAAGCAAAATAAACTGCCTACCTTATGACTTCTCTACACTATATACAACCTTACCACATCACCTTATTAAAGACAAGCTAATTTCTCTTATTCAAAAAACATTCGCTAGAGAAATTACTACATTTTTGGCATGTAATAATATTAAAGCGTTTTTAACTAACGGCAGTTTAGATAATTATACTATGTGGACTTGCTATGAAGTTTGTGAAGCACTCATCTTCCTATTAGATAATATTTTCGTCAGGTATGGTACCACCGTTTATAGACAAATTGTTGGTATCCCTATGGGTACGAACTGTGCACCACTTGTCGCAGATTTGTTTTTATTTTGCTATGAAAGAGATTTCATGTTGAGTCTTTCACCAGATACCCAGGCAGATGTTATTGAATCTTTTAATGACACCTCTCGGTATCTGGATGACATACTGAACATTGACAACCCTTTCTTTGCAACTATGGTTGATAATATTTATCCTAAAGAACTTCAGCTTAATAAAGAAAATATATCTGATAATAACGCTTCTTTTCTTGATTTAGATCTCTCGATTAAAAATGGTAAAATAATTAGCAAAATCTATGACAAGAGAGATGATTTTAATTTTGACATTGTTAATTATCCCCACTTGGATGGGGATGTTCCCCGAGCAACTTCTTATGGGGTGTATCTGTCTCAACTTATTCGTTTTTCTAGAGCTTGTACTCGAGTTGAGGTCTTTAATATTCGCAATCTTTGTATAACAAAAAGTTACTCAATCAGGGTTTCCGTTACCATAAACTTCGTAAAACCTTTGCAAAATTTTATTATCGTAACCCTGATCTTCTTTCCAAATATAAATGTAATTTAAGGACTCTTCTGCGACAAGGACTATCACAACCTGACCTCTATGGTGATGTGATTTATAAACTTCGTAAGAATCTTGGTCATGATCACTTTCATACTATCTTTGTTAAACTTGTTAAAAAGTTTATCAAAAGAGGTTATGACCCTATCATTTTGCAACGTACTGCATGCTTGGTGGTGGACCCTTTTACAGTTCGCCACTATGCTTTCCTCTTTAACTGTACGATGACCGGACAGGCTGTGGACCCTATGATGACGCCTACCTAAAGCCCATTGGGACGGTGGCGTTTGATTTTGTCCATGATCTTTCTTGTCGTGCCCTTAATGGTTTATTCTCTTACTGCTCTGGCTTCTGCCAAGTCATTGAGTACCTTCATTGTGGCTTTCTAGGCTATTGTTTTTTGTATTATATTTACACGAGCATATTTGTGTTTTACTTATATTGCCTATTGATGCTGCCTTGTTGGTTAGAGATTAGATCATGGCGGGGATTTCTT
The DNA here is from genome assembly GCA_037043455.1 of Cyrtodaria siliqua. Classification (NCBI taxonomy): domain Eukaryota; kingdom Metazoa; phylum Mollusca; class Bivalvia; order Adapedonta; family Hiatellidae; genus Cyrtodaria; species Cyrtodaria siliqua. Next base: position 98,601 of record JAWPHD010008042.1, on the reverse strand, counting down.
TATTTACACTGTCCTGTTTTATTGGGATGACAGTAGGGTAAGTGTGAGGTTTGGTGCACCCTAGAACCGGTTTAAACACCCAGTGGCCTACTTTGCTACTGACCGTTCCAAGGCGGTAGCCCTATTGTCAACCCTTTTGTGTTTGTGATGTCGTTTACTTTTATTATTACTTTTGCCTTCTTGTTTGTCTGTTTCCATGTTGTTTCTGTGTTTTGTGGTTGACTGTCCTACTTGAATGCTACTTTCCCTGTCCGATCTTTTTATATTTCTTGGTGCAGTTGTTAATATCACCTGCTTATGATATGTATCTAAACATAGAATGAATTAATGAATGAATGGTGTTTTACGGCACGTCGACACATAAATAGGTCATATTGTGCGCAAAAACCGATGAATCATGAAGAAATGAAGTAGTAATTAAAAATAATGTAAACGTATAAAGATAAAACTATCTACAAATAAGGGATTATATGGTAGCAATATAAACTATGTATATATGTAAATCAACAAATGCCCGCCAACGGGCTTGTAAACAAGTTAATATATATAGGAAAATATGATATTGATTTATAAAGTCCTCATTGTTGTTTTGATAATCTTGGCATTTAATGCCTTAGGATAAAACAGAACAATTAAGAATACTCAGTACATATTATCTGATTTAAATAATATAACTTAATGTGACAATATAACATACATATAAGATATATATTTTTTTAAATGCTTCCAGATAAGAATCGGTACCCAGTGCATCGAGATAGATTACATTTAGTGATCACGGTTAGTTTACTGATGTTTACTCTAAAAGCTATATCCGACATACAGGTGCTACTGCAGGTAAAGTAGCTATCCCGCCAACAACAGCCACATTTTACAATATATGTACATCGTTTCTAAACCTACTGACCACAAGGTATATACATAACTTACATCGTTTGAGAATCAAAACTCTATAGATACAATATAAAAAGCTTTAACCAGCCAGACAAAAAAAAATTGGATAATTCATTTTACACTTATTCAATTACGGATATTAAAAAATCCATGAATAAACATATATTTTTAAGCGACACTTATGCATTATTATATGAGATGAACACTGGATAGACTTTTGATAAACTGTTTTTGTAGTGTAATTTTGTCGTAATTTGGCGGGTTATTTTAAAATTTGTATAACAAACACCTAAAAATCAACAGTTAAACCATAAAATGCCTTTTCTTTCTGTTTCTGTTTGCAATTTGTCGAAAATGCAGTGGTCTACTTTTTGATTTAAGTTCGTGGATTTATTCAATATGCGATATGTAAACATGGTTAAGTCTTCATAATGGAATACCTTATCAAAAGTCATATTCTCTATATATGTCAGTTCGCTTAAAACTTTTTAAGTGATTTTATGAAAAGTGTACAACTTCAAGCCATAAACAAGAGACCCAATCGCCTTGTCTCAAAGTGCTCTCATGCTCTCATGTTTTAAGAAACAACAACAATTTCTGTAAAACTGTGACCCCCGTAGTGGCCGTATTTGACCCCATTGTAGACGATCATAAGCTTATGGTACATGCGAACTATTATTTAGCTTTTGAAGTATCAGAGAAGCTGTTTGAATATGTTTTCCTATATAATTCAATGTTATAATGTGACCCCCGGGACAGGGCCAGATTTGATTCCAGCCTTGATTCAAGGGACACCATTTAAATTATTTGGTACAGGACAATAATCTTAAGCTACATGTAGCTTATTACACCTCTAGCTCTTGTAGTTTCAGAGAAGATGTTTATAGATGTTCCTACCTAACTCTATGTAAATGTGTGACCCCCGGGACCGGGCAAAATTTGACCATAAGATCACCATTTGAACAAAATAAATTGGTAGAGATCGATACTCTTATGCTACATACTACATGCATCGTATTAGACCTCTAGCTCTTGTAGTACAGAAAATTATTTATTTTTAAAGATTTCCTATATAACTGTATGATAAAATGTTACCCCCGGGGCTGGGCCATATTTGACCCTGGGGTCACCATTTTATAAATACTTAGTAGAGGACCCTAAATGTATAATACATGCAAAATATTAGATCTGTAGCTCTTCTAGTTTCACCGAAAACGATTTTTTAAAGAAACAAAAAGTTTTGCTTGAAAGGGGGAGACAACTCTAATAACAGGAATCAGCTACCCTGTTCACACTGCTATCATGTTTTTTTTGTTTCTCTACAAGGTACTCAATAACATGGTACTAGTAAGAATTTGTCCCATGAGATGGTAACAAAAAAGTGTATGGCTCACAGTCTATGTTAGTTAGAGATTAGATCATGGCGGGGATTTCTTTATTTACACCGTCCTGTTTTAATGGGATGACAGTAGGATAAGTGTGAGGTTTGGTGTACCCTAGAACCGGTTTAAACCCCCCCCAGTGGCCTTTGTTGCCACTCCGTTCCAAGGCGGTAGCCCTTTTGTCAACCCTTTTGTGTTTGTGATGTCGTTTGCATTTTTTTATTACTTTTGCCTTCTCGTGTGTCTGTTTGCGTGTTTGTTTTTTGTTTTATGGTTGACTGTCGTCCTTGAATGCTGCTTTCCCTGTCCGATATTTTATCTTTCTTCGTACTTAAGCATTCTTAGAATGTTTAATCGTGCACATGCTTTTTCGTATATATTTTCTATATGATGCGACCAAGTTGCATTGGACTGAATTGTTAATCCAAGGTGGCAATGTGACGCTACGTCTTGTACTATATCATTATCAAAGTAGACTGGTGGGTGGTTATAGTTTCTTCTAGTGCAGACAAGGCTTTTGGTTTTTTGAGGATTGAATGTAACAGCCCATTTGTTTGACCATTCAGATATTTTGCTAAGATCATTTGTAAGAGAGTTGGTACATTCTACTGGTTTTTATCAACTACAACAAAAAGAGAAGTAACCGTACATCATTCAATAAGTCATCTGTGATGTCATTTATATAAAGCAAAAATAGAAACGGACCTAAAACAAAGCCTTGCGGAACAACTGCATCTATAGTACTGAAGCTTGAAGAGAAACCATCTAGGACTACTTGTTGCTGCCTATCAGAGAGATAGCTACGTACCCAGTTACATAATGAATCATTGATACCATATTTAGCTAATTTAAAAAGCAACCCAGCATGCCATACTTTGTCAAATGCTTTAGCAATATCGCAAAATATAAATCGTACATCTTTCCCAGCGCCGAGGTTGCTTATTATGTTATTATATATTTCTATGAGCTGATTTACTGTAGAGTCTCTAGGTTGAAAGCCTGCTTGGTATTTGCACAGAAGGTTATTCGTTTTGATATAGTTGAACAAGTGTTTAAATACGATTATTCCACCAATTTGCAAATAATACTGGTAATGGATATGGGCCTATAATTGACAGGCATGTCAGGTTCTCCCTTGCCCTTAAAAATAGAAGTTACATTCGCCTGTTTCTATTGGTATGCTACTTTTCTAGTGGACAATGACAGATTAGAAAGTCGCGTCAATGGAGCAGCGATGTTATTTATAACTAATGTTTACACCCTTGTCATGTAGTTGTAAACATATGTAAAATTTGAAAGCTGTACAGCATATGATGCCTGAGAAATGGACATACCAAAAATTTGAATGTAAATTAACACTGTGAAAAGTAGGTCACGGTTATTCATATACTGAGCAAAAATAGAAACGTCCCCAACTTAACCCATAGATTTAGACACAACGAAATTATTTTTAATTTAATCTTTGATAAGCGCCGGCACTGTCATGAAAACAATTTTCTTTGAATCAAACTTGTGGGCGAACTTATTCCCATTGATTTGGTTTAAACAGCATTTCCGGGTCTTGTGGTTAAAACTGTAAGTTAACGCAGTTTTGTTTTATTGAAATAAACAGAGACTCACCTCATCACCACAAAAACAGGGAAAAGACGCTGATATTTCCCTTATTTTTGCGCCATACAGCTTTCAAGAACGAATATTTTCAGATTACCTCCCTTTATAACAAAAATTTCCGGGTCTTGTGGTTAAAACTTTAAGTTAACACAATTTTGTTATATTGAAATAAACAGAGACTCACCTCATCATCACAAAAACAGGGAAAATACGCTAATATTTCCCTTATTTTTGCGCCATACAGCTTTCAAGAACGAATATTTTCAGATTACCTCCCTTTATAACCAAAATTTAGTGATTTCGCAATTTGAATTAAACATGTTTTAGCAGCAACAGACAAACTGTGGTTTTAGATGATTATTAATATTGATCTAAATGATTGAGTGATAAGTATAAAATGATGAAATTATATCTAGATTGGTGTACAAAGTGTAACAAAGTCAACCCTATGCAAATCGCAGCTTAAAAGAGGGACGTTTCTAATTTTGCTGAGTATAGTAACCTGATTCTGGTAAGAGGGTATTGCTGTCATATTGATGTAAGTGTGTATGAAGTTTGAAAGCTCTGAGACTTACGGTCTTTGACCTACGAATATAATAAAACAATTGAATGCAAAATGAGACGTACGGACGGACAAGAGTAACACAATATGCCCTCACCACTTTTGTGGCGGGGCAGACAAACAGAAATCATCGCTTCAGTTAAAAATGGCTAATGTATTTGAAAGTGAAGGGGATCTGACGCCCCGGGACTGGCGTTACGTAGATGTTCGATGAATTATTTTCAAACTTGAATTGATGAAACATTATATATGCTCCATAGCCTGCTACGTTACCAAAATCTGCATCATGAGGCTGCGTTGTTACCGCAATTTTGTGTTACTAAATTACTTAAAATGTAAAGTAAGAGCACATGGATATTTTTAAAATTTTAATCATTTATATATATTTCATGAATGATTGAGAAAACCAAACAGTTCCTGGAATAACGAACAATTTGGATAGTAAGTGTAACGTGTGTAAATCAGAATGCACTTAATACATAGACGAATAATTTGTCTTACCTGTCGCGTCATTATTTAAGACCGGTAATATTTTCCAAAATGCTGCGTTACGTCTGCCTAAACACGGCATTACCGCCATAGTTTATTACCGCGGAGTTAGAGGTAACGCACTATGTATCCGATTTATAAGAACGAACTTATACAATGAATTACATTAATGGTTCAGCGAGTTACAACAATCACAAACAAAGAGAAAAGTAGCAGACTCGGTTTTATAGAGTATGTTCATGAGAGGTAATTATAAGATGCAACACCTCTTACGCCTCCTAGCACCGGCTTAAGCAATATTCTACTTTAATGCAACACAGAATGGGCTTTCTTTTCTACTATGGTTAATAATATATACCATAAAGAACAACAAATTTAACAAAGCTAATGTTTCTGGTACTAACGCTTCTTTTCTCGGTTTGCATATCTCCATTGGAAATGGTGAACTAATTAGCAACGTTTGTGGTAAGGCATGATTTTAATTTTGATATTGTTAATTGTCCCTATTTAGATGGGGATGTTCTTCTTGTGTGTCTCGGCTTGTTCGTTTTTCTTGGGCTTGTGCTCGAGTTGAGGACTTAATATTCGTAATCTTTGCATTACTAAAATGCTACTCCATCAGGACTACCGTTATCATAAACTGCGTAAAAGCTTTGCAAAATGTTTGTTATCGTAAGCTGATCTTCTTTCCAAATATAAAAGTAATTTAAAAACTCTTCTGCGAAAAGGACTATCACAACCTGACTTTTATGGTGACGTGATTTACAAACTTCGTAAGATCCTTGGTCATGATCATTTTCATACTGTCTTTGTTAAACTTGTTAAACGGTTTACCAAAAGGGGTTATGACTCTATCATTTTGCAATGCACTGCATGCTTGGTGGTGGGCCCATTTACAGTTCGCCATTATGCTTTCTACTTTAATTGTGCGATACCGGACAGGTTGTGAACCCTATGGTGACGTCTATTTAAAGCCCAAAAGGACGGTGACGTTTGATGTTTGTCTACCATCTTGTATTGCGTGACCTCAATGGTTTGTTCTCTTGTTGCTCTGGCTTCTGCCAAGTTACTGAGTACCTTCTTTGTGGCTTTCTAGGCTATTTGTTTGTATTTATATATGTTTACTTATATTGCCTATTAATGCTGCCATGTTTTGCTAGATAATAGTTCGTAGCCGGGATTCATTATTTACACTGTCCCGTTTTATTGGGATGACAGTAGGGTAAGTGTGAGGTTTGGTGCACCTTAGAGCTAGAGCCCGGTTTAAATCTTTTCAACCATTTTGTGTGTGTGATGTCTTCATTCATCTTTAAATTTGTTCTTTTTCTGTCTGTGTTTGTGGTTGACTGTCGTCCTTAAATGCTACTTTTCCTTTTCGATTTTTATATCTATATTTACTATTTTGGTTAAACATCTGTAGTGACCCCAGTGTAATCTAATTGTATTCAAGTGGTGCTGGACGTTTTTATTTCACATCGCTTCTGGACGGGACAACCGACACGATACCATTGAATCAACGTCTGTTCGCGGATTACAGGGTTCCCACACACCATTTGATCTAAAATTCCCAGACATTTCCTTGACAAAAATCAAAATTTCCCGAACATCATTTTATGTTTCGGTGTTCATTTTCAGTAACTTTTTCTATAATATTTATTACTGAATTAAGGATTATGTCCCCTTTTGTGTATTCCCACTGAGGTTGCATTTGAAAAAAGATAAAAAGTAAACCTCAAATAATGTTGAATATTTTTACATGAAACTTCCGGTTTAATAGTTTTACACATTTATCTATGAATTATAAAAAAACATACTTGATAAAATGTTAATTAGTCAACGCATGCATGACCAAGAGTACGACATAAACTGAGTATGGATCAATACACATTTTATCAAGTTTGTATTTATTATTCCAGTATAGCTCTGTCTAGATAAAGGTGTAAATATATTAAACTGCAAGTTACATGTAAAAATATTCAGGATTATTTAGTCTATTTTTTTCTTTTGATAAGGCACTTTCAATGGGATTGCACAACAGGGGACATAATCCTTACATTGATTACACTGCCAACATTTAAGATTATGGAGTCAAGTTGTCAGCATATAGCATTTGAAGTGAATAAAATATTATAGTGTCTGATTACTTACTATTTACTTAGAAGCCAAGATGAACTGTGATACAATCCGTGCAAAACCAAAATTGCACAAAGTTTGTTATCAGCACATGTTATATGGTACACTAGTTTGCGCAGAACAGATTTATGATCTATGTCAAAATAAACATAAATATGTTTTATGTCAAATGAAAATGAAATTCCCTGACTTTTCCCTGACATTTGCCAAATTTTAAAAATTCACTGACATTTTTCAAAATCCCTGACAATTCCCTGACCTTGACATTTTTTCATATTCCCTGACTTTTCCCTGACGCGTGGGAACCTTGTGGAACGGCCAACGTCTGCGTAAAATACATTTTCAAACAAACACACGTGTGAGAAAAAAATTGTTTTGCTTGGGATTCCACCAATTGATGTAAGTTATCTCATACAATTACTTTTTAATACATCACTCTACATAGGACCATTTTCAAGGGCCATGGGACGAAATATGTTCACCCTGACAGTATTACAAAACAAAATGTGTCGGATATTTTTAGTAAATACAACACAATTGGAGCGTGTAAGTGTTTTATGAAAGGTGTGGGATTTACTCATAGTGCGTACTCTTTGCTTTGTCAGATACTTATGTGCATGTGAAAATAAATCGTCGTTTATGTGAGGAAAAGAGGGAAACAATTGGTTTACGAGAAGCGTTTATTTTTTTTAACTTTAGTAACGGCAGCGATGTGTTGACGGATGAGTGCAATTTGTATAATTCTGAGAAACGGTCATGAGACAGTGCTTTTGTTTCAAAATTTCGAAACAATTGGACCAGTGGTCAATGAGAAGAATGTTTCTATTTTGAGTAGCGGTTGTCGTGTTTAGTGAACGATAAGTGCGAGTTTACAAGTCTGAGAACGATTATAAGGCAATGGTTTTAGTAAAATTTCAAATCAATTGGGCCATTGGTTTATAAGTAGATTTTTACAGATTTTTTCTATTTTAGTAACGACGGCAAATATTATTTTTAAATGGATCTTAATGGATCGGGGATATTTGTAAAAGTTTGGGTAAATTGTCATGAGCCAATGCTCCTGGTGAAGTACAAAACAATAAGGTCATTGGTTCGCGAGAAATCGTTTAACGATTTTTCTATTGTTTGTAACGGCGGCCATATCTGTTGGCGATTCGGAATAATTTTTCATAAATGAGAGAAAAGTTTAACAAAGTTTTTTATAAATCTGTAAAAGGTTCATAAGACGATGCTTTTTGGGGAGGTTTTCAAAACGATTGGTTCATGATAAGTTGTTTAAAGATGTTTCTATTTTAGTAACGGCGGTAATATTTGATGATGGATATGGATGCTTATATAAATCTGAGAGAGGACCGTGCAAGGATGCTTATTATGAATTTTTATCAACGTATTGCTAGCCATCCCATAAGCTTTGTTAGCTTCTGGCAAGTGCAGATTACAAGAGCGCAGCCTAACGAGGACGTGTCCTTATAATTATAATGTTAGTTTTGGGTATACCTATTACGAAACATACATGGCTTATAACAAACATTCGTGTTGGGCTATCATGTTAGAGCATTCCTATGTGACCTTCACCTTTGAACTTTTAACAAAAAATGCTACATGGTGGGTTTAATGCTTTACTAGGGAATGGTGGCCTTGAACTTTGACCTACTGACCCCAAAGACAGTAGAGTTCTTCCTCTCACCGATCAATGTTCATGGGTGTAGGTGTTATGGCTTCGTTATCATCTGGAATGCTTCTTTACATGTAAGGTCATGGTGACCTCGCCCTTGGACCTACTGACCCTACACTAATTAGTGATCCTCATCTCACATAGGGCAATGTACCAATGCAGCTTAAGTGTATTTTTATTATGGTTTCGGAGTTATTCCATGGAATATGAATTTTAATAAAAGTTCACAGTGCCGTTGACCTTTGACCTACTGACCCCAAAACAATTAGGTTCCTCCTCTCACAATGTGCTGATGAGTTCCATGACTGTAGGTTACGGTTATATTGACCTTTACCTTTGACTTGCTGACCCCCGAAACAAATTGGGCTATTTTTCTCACATTTGGTAATCTACCTGTTATGTTTCATGAGTGTAGGTTTAAGGTTTTGAGTCATCTTCCTCTCTCTGTGTGTGTGTGTGTGTGTGTGTGTGTGTGTGTGTGGTTCGAGAAGATATCTTAATGAGATGGGCACATTAGAGTCTGGACATACAAATATTTGAATTTTGAAAGTGACGTAGGCCTTGCCAAAAGGCCTATTTAATGCCTGAATATATGCCAAAACATGAGTCAACATCAACGGTTAATTAAACCTAAATTCGTGTGTTGGCTCTTTCTTGTCCGACTTGTTTGGCTTTGTGGTGTATGTGGTGCGTTTGTGATTGTAGTGTGTGTGTGTATGATATGGGCTCCCTGGTCCCTCATATCATAAATTCTAGGGGTTGATGAGGGATATGCCTGTATCACGCTATCTTGGGGGTGATTAGCGTGTCCATTTGCAGCATATTGATAGGGCATCGAACTGGGGTCTGTTCGGTTCATAACGTGTGTTTATGTTTTAATGTTGGGACAATTTGTTGGGTAAAGTTGTGTGGTTGCTGTGAGTTGGTGGTTGTTATGCCTCGGACATTGCATATATTGTGGTTGATGTCTGGACTGAGGCAAGGCGGCAGCTCATTCACCACGTGTTAGCTTGAGATCCGAGGATCACTGGGCGTCTAGGCTACCGCGGTGATGAAAACGTTATTTACGGTCGATAACGGTGGCCAGTCAAGACTGCCCCTGTGGCGTATCAGCCACAGGTTGGTGATGAAAGGTACCGTAGGGAGGCGTTCCTTAGTCCTAAATGGGCATGTGCCATATTTACTATTATTGTTTTCGATTACCGTTTCTTTCTGTATACATATAAATAACCTATTGGAAATGGTCACATCCCTTTTTAACGAGATTTTACTGGCTTTTAATTTTTTGGTTTAATTATACGAGTTGGGTTCTCAAACTATTACTGATATTTTTGGCAGATTATGGCCTAAAAGGTGCAGTTATATTTGCGGGCAACTTTTCGTATTTACATCGTGTATTTTTTTATATCTACTGCAGAGTTGCGTTGGTGTTTTGTTGAATTGTTTTCTTTTTTTCCTTTTTTTTCTTTTTATTATTTTTTTTTTAAATTCACTTTTATGATAAATTTGGGAAAAAAAACAACGTATATTAAAATTGCCTCCGTTTGTCCGTCTGTCCGTTACCGCATCTCCTCCTAAACCGTTGAACGGAATTCAACCAAACTTAGGGTATGACATCACCATATGATGACGCCGTGCAAGAGAAACACTATTTTTGGCTCCGAGCCCAGGGGCCCTCAGTGGGGTGGGGGGGTGGGGGGGGGGGGGGTGGGTTGGGGTTCAAATAAACTAAATATTCAATAACAGTCATTTTTTCATATTTTTGAACATAACTTGGTATATGTAATCGTCTATAAAAAATAAACAACATATCAAACGATTTTTTTATTTCGCAAACTCGGACGTCTGCCTTGGAGCCCAGGGTGGGTGGGGCGGATGGGGTTAATTTGTTGGTGATTTTTTTTCGATTTGTCCTGTTTAATGTCAATAAGTGTACAATATTGATGACGACATGACGTAATACATTTGATTAAGTCGTCAAATTTCTTATCGACATATGAAATATAAATAGTCAAGACGACATACAGCAACTAAAAGTATTTAAATGACGAAAATGTCGACTTCAGTTTTTCTGACATTTAAGGTAAATCGTAATAAGTTGCATTCTTTCAAGTCGAAATGATTCAAGAAACACGCCGTAAGTCGGGAAAATGGGGTCGAGAAGACGCGAAACAATGCAACAAATTACGAAGTTTAAAAGAGGTAATTAACGCCGAGAAGACGCGAAACAATGCAACAAATTACGAAGTTTAAAAGAGGTAATTAACGCAACAACTGGTGACTCTTAAACGTTTCCATACTTGTTTCAGGTAACGTTCTCAAGTTCATCTTAACTTCTTGAGTTCAGCAAATCGTCATGATCAATTATTTTGCGAAAATGTCATCTGACGCAATATAGTTCAAGTAAATATTTGTTAGGATATGCCACATTATAACATAGTTAAAATCGGAGCCTTGTACGAGTACATGTATTTGCAGAACAGTCTAAATATGGCAAGCAGCGTTCCTTTGATTTTGCAAGTAAGTCATATATTTTATTTTGAAAATAAGTTGAATTGATGTTGTTTAACCGTTCATCAACACAGTATAGGTTATTTAGAGCCTCCCCAGAGAGAATGGAATGTATGAATATGGCAACCTGACCTACTATTATTATATTATATTATATTATATTATATTATATTATGTATGCGTGCGTATGTTGTTGTTGCTATTGTTTATTTTTTATACTTTGTTTATTTCAGCTATTCGTCATCATACTATGTGGAGCTGAGAATCAGGCAATTCCATATCCCGGGGACAACGCACCAGTTGATGACTTCGTTAAGTATTACTTGAGCAGATTATATACGTCCAACGAAATTTGCGGTTTCCTGTTGTTCGTTCATGGAATAGTCATGAGTGTTTCAACTTTAAAGAGAATTAAGCTGAGGCTGAAACTAAGAAGGAAAAACTGTGAAAGTCCACTTAAGAGAATCGTCTTCAAAATAGTTGTAGTGCATCAAAATGAATTTCAAAACTTCAAAAACATAAATCTTTATGGCGATTATTAAATGTCACACATGGTTTGCGTGTTACTCAAGAAACAGTTAGGTTATGTCTCCCAGCCATTGACCCGGAAGGAGTATCTCTGAGAAGACAACGTCGTTTGAGAAGGAGAGTGTATACAATTTAGAGGTCTTAGAGGTCCTAACTAGCTCATACAAATTGTTGGATACGATAAGTTAAAACAATTCGGAATAGCTATTCATGCTGCCATCGATGGTTATTCGAGGAAAATTCTGTGGTTGAAAGCAGGTCCTTCAAATAACAATCCAAGATGCATAGCTCGATTTTTATTAGACTTTGTCAAGAGATTAGGGAGGGTACCGAGAATGGTACGATCGGATGAGGGTTCTGAAAATGTCGCTCAGGATGTATCACACAGAAGATATGTCTGGTTTAACAAGTTTTCTTACTGGAAGGAAAATCTACTGGAAATCAAAGAATTGAGAGACTATGGGGGAGTCTTAAAATACATTTTACCCAATACTGGGGAACTTATTTCAGCGATATGCGAGACAGAGGCGTCTTTACTGATACAGACCCACTTTACATCGATTGCGTTCGTTTTTGTTTTCTTCCATTTATTCAGAATCAGTTAGACATATTTGTTGAAAATTGGAATGAGCATAGAATCAGAACACAGCAAAATGAGGTATTAGTGCCGTCTGGTATTCCTGAAGCCATGTACTACCAACCGGAAGCGTTTGGAGCATTTGATTACTCGTTTCCACTACCGTGTGATTTACAAACCATTGGAGAACTAGCCAATGAGTATACAAACGAGTTCCCTGTTAGAGGATGTTCTAATGAATTTCTGCAAATTATGGAATGGGTAACAGGAAATGCGAAAAATCAGTTGCCAATTCCTTCAACTATTGAAGGAGCACTTGATCTTTTCTGTGCAGATGTTGGCGTATGTGACGTGGTTTAATCCGAATTTTCGTAACGTGAATATTTATAGAAACGATAATTGATTGTTGAATACATGTGACATTCATCTCTTCCAGTTTGAGATACCACTGACCGCTTGTATAGTTTCGTATGTATAATATGTCAATACATCATTGAATATGCACGGATTTAACTCTTATACTTTCTAAATATTTTACAAAATCATTGTCCTAAAATGAAAGACAATATATTGACAGCGTAAATGTACGTCATTAAAATATCCGTTTTAAATGACATTGATTTATTGTTAACAAATGTACCAGATATTTATCTCATTAGTTTTAATAAAAGTATAATAAAAAGAAATATAAAAAGATCGGACAGGGAACTGAGTATAGTATAATATCGAGGGCATAGAGAAAAAAGGGGTTATGTACTTAATTCAGATTTTTGAGAAAATGGACATTTAATGTTTGAATTCCAATGAAAATTCAACAATTCATGGTATGTTTATTATTTATTGAAGGCATCTTTGTACATTAACACTCCATGTTTACAGAAAATATTTTGAAAGTTCAACATGTATTTCATGCCCAAAGAAGGATAAATAGAGTTTAATAACCAGTGTTTTTGAGATACGTGAAATATATCCCGAGGTAGAGAAATGGCCCCGATATAAGAACGAGTGCGGAGTTCATTCAACGGTTGAAACTGTCATTTATTAGTACACGGTATCTAGTCCATCAATTAACCATTAGTACAGACTTACACGTCTGAAATTCCTGTCAACCACGGTGCAGCGGGGGTGGCTTTGGCTCACATGCTGGTGGTCGTGGGCTCGATCCCCGGCCGGGTCACACCAACTACTTATAGTAGCTCCATTGCTTGACGCTGATGCTATAAGTGTTATTCTATGACTGATCGGTCCGATGTCAGTTTAATGTGACTGGATGAGTCATGGCATGTGTCTACGGCGCGATCCACTTCCATATATATGTACTATTTATACACACTGCACGTACTTAGCGTATTTGAGCATATTTGGTCCATTTTACTAAAACACAGTTGTTTCAGTATACGTTCTTACATATTGAAAATAATATTCTGATTAAGAAAATATTTATGTTTTATCATTTTACTCGTTGTGATATAATCACAATAAATTATAAATAAATCTCTCGGCTGACCATTTGACGTTTAATCAGAAATATTCATCATTCACATATTTGCATAATATGCAAATACATACATAAATATGCACACGGCTGTTCATTTGACGAACTAACATCAATACATTCACCATCACAGAAGTAGACTAACACACTTAGTAATTCTGGTCGGTAACAGCTGGTTCACAACTTGAGGACCTGATTCTTGCCACACTCTGTTGGGTCTGGCATATTTAGCATGTGTTCAAATCAGTAACTGATATGCACATTTGATAAATGAAGTAAAAACCTATCATCTCTTTTGGGGTGAGTGGGTGGGGGTAACTAACTTCCTTGGTTTAAACTCTTGTTTTCAAGTACTCCGTTTTATTGTCAACGTATTCAGAGACATACATTTATCAGACAGATATTTTCTTCAGCCTCATCATTACATTTGATGCCATTTCCTGCCAATTTACAAGGAAGAGCATCATGTGTCGCATTCTGTGAGAGTGTAAACCATCGGCAAGATCGGCCCAAATTAACGTTTATCAACTATCTTATACAGGTGCATTCTCAAAAGTCATAACTCTTTCCAGATGCGTATTTGTTAATTATTGTATGGTCATTAGCCCTAAATACATCCCTTCCACATTACTTAGGATATCTTCTGATTTGCATTTCGCAGAATCTTACTATGTGTCATTGTCATTTTTTAGTAAGACATCAACGAACTCTTAGTGAGCTCCTCCAGTCCTTCGTTTACTATTAAACGTTCAGTAAAACATCTTTAAGTTGACCTAGGGCATTCATCGTCCGTTTTTTTCGTTTGAGTGTAGTGTACACTGTACTGTATTCATTAGGAGGGGTGATTATAATTGAGCACATACTACTTTTTTCTGTGTCATGTAAGCAGTCAGATGCAATATTGGACTAAAATTCTGCCCGGTGCGGAAGGAGCTCTGCTCTGTCATCACGAAATATGTCACATCTACCAATGTTATACACTAATTTCTTTAATCGCAAACATCCTAGAAACATGCTGTTACGTTTCTGATTTTAGTGAAATTGTTCAAACAGCAACTTTATTCTAATGTCTACAGTTTTCATTTGAATGTTACCGCTTCATAAACTTTACCGGTGCTCTGGTAAAATACTCCTAAGTAAAATAGTCATATGAGGAGAAATATTTTAGAGCAGTTTGTTATGACGACTCTTAATTATTAAGAATACATTGCAGTTAAAATAAACAACTTTACAAGATTACATCAAACTAAACGTTTACTAAAATATCACATTGCAGTAGAAAGATATATTATACAACAAACATTTTCATCAATTGGATCCTCTCTTTTTATTTAATAAGTTAATTAAAGCTTTTAAAGCTAGAGAAAAAGTTGATTTAAAAACAAAAACATTTGTATTAATACATTTTGAATATTATAGGGCTGTAACACATTTTTTTTTTTAAAAATTGCAGTATTGACCTATATTTTGGCCTCTTTTGTGAAAGTAAGGGCATTTGTTTTTCTCTAAAAGTTAAAATAAGTTTTAAATTGCTAAAACTATATAAGAATATACTCACAAGTATTGACCTATGGTATTTTGTCATCCTATAAGCTCCATACCAATCTTTACAAAATTTGCGACCATCTTGATGCCTTATTGGTTTACTTGGTTCGCCCTCATTTTTGCCAATTTATGCTGATTGGTTGATAAACTTCAGACCAAGACGAACATTTTGATTTATAATATGTTTTGTTCTATTTTTGTTACCACCTACCCCTTAAAATAATCATCGATTTTGACCATGGTCACCCTGCTATTCAGGCAACATGTACATTGTTTTGTTCTACACTTTATTTTGTTAGAAATAGACATTAATTTTAAAAGTTATTAAAGGATCAAGATATATCCAGTTTGTTTATTCCGTTAAGTAGCATTGAGCACATGGTGGCCTATTTAACTGTGTACAGTTAAAGCAGATATAAAAATCGATCAGGAAAAGTAGCATTCTAGAAAGACAGTCAAGCACAAACACACACACAGAAACAAAGAACAACTTTAAAAATGAATAAAAGACAAAATAAGCCATTACAAACACGAAAGGGTTGACAATAGTGCTACCGCCTTGGAACGGTCAGTGGCCAAAAAAGCACCCTTTCCGGTTACTATTATCTACTGGTAGTAGGAAGTTATGAAGGTTATGAGGCTGCTTACAGCAGTAATAAGGGACGCCCTTTATCCCCTGAGGTACGCTATTATCTAGTCGGATAAGGTAATAAGGGATAGCTCAAAAGGGGAGAAAACTCGTACAGTGTTGCGATAGTAATAGCGCGTGTAGTTCGACATGTCGGCTCATTCGGCCCATAGCCGATTCGGATTCGGCCCATAGCCGATTCGGATCTGATCATTCGGACAGTTTTAAATTGTGAGTTCCGCGGAAGTTTAGGAAAAGATCAGTGGTCGATTCGGATCAGATTGGAATGTGAAGATTTAATGCCAGATTAAAAGAGTTAAATCACAGGAGACTCCGAGTGTTATTTTTTTTATTAGAATTGCAATTTATAACTAGTTTAATATCCCATATTTTTTAATAAAAAGATCAACCGTTAAAGATACTTAAAAATTATGAAATGTTAGTTTATGTACAGACGCCTGTGGTTCTGCGATTGTATGGGCTGGCTCGTCTTGCCAGTTGGTCATGGTATACTGTGCCGTGTCAACGTTTCTTTGACATATTATTAACGCAAACAGGCAAAACAGTCCCAGACACACAGTATCAATTTGCTTTGTGTCATGTGTCATTGATAATGAGATTTATAAACTTACCGAGGTCTCTAGCTGTCTATGATAATGGTAAGAGGTAGTTATTAAATTTGAATGCGCAATTAATTATAACTGATTTTATTTTTATTCAGATCATTAAATGTATTCATATGTGTAGAACTTCTCTGTGACATAATTATAAACAGATAGAAAACTTCTTATCAAGCATCTTAACATTTCTTTTTGATGAATCATGAAAGTGACATTACATTCAATCAGTTGCATTCCACCAATGAAAACAACATGGGTTTTATTTGTCATTTACAATGTGCTCACCAATGTTTTGACATTTTTTCAGTCACAAGTTTTAAAAATGTAAAATTCATTTATTTTTATAAAATTTAGGACAGGTCTCCTGGGACGTAGAATCTACATGGCACAGGACAATGGGACAACTGTTAATGTCAAACCCTGATGTATCTTTATTTTTAAAGTAAGACATTGTATAACAAATTGGTTAACGTTTAGCACATCATTTCGGCTTTCAATGAAATGACATGGGAAACTTAATTTCCGTCAAACTACTTTTTTGCTTAAAACGTTAAATTAATTAAAATACCATCAAATGCAAGGACGTAGTTGTGTCTCAAATGATGGTTGAGCACTGTTTTTATTAACCGCTACTGTAGGGTATAACCCCAGAAGTTTTTTTTTTTTCAGTTTTTTTTTTATAAAAACAGATCATGCGGTTTGTCCAATATGTAGGCCTACAGTGTGGCTACGCCAATGAAATGTTGGAAAGTATGATGGGTCAGGGGCGTACCTAGGTATACTCCTATACGCCCGTGCGTATAATTCATAGTTGGGTGTCGGAAAATGAGAAAGCTAAAAATGCAATAAAAAGTGAGGACGAAGGTGGTTAGGGTGAGGGGGAATAGCTTCAAAATGCGTTTCTAAGTCGCTCAAAACTACATATTTAGAGCTCAATTTTTCAAAAATTTCCCCGACCCCCACCAGCGGGAGGGGGACACACACTCGCACACCCTCCCCCGTGCGTATACCGAAAAACTCTCCAGGTACGCCCATGTGGGTTTTGACATAAATAAAACGGTGTCTGGTCCGAATCATTCATGGTCCGAACAAACGTGGTACCCATTTTGTGACGTAACAGGATTCTCAGACATTTTAATTCGCTTCCCCAAACATTCAATTCTGTAAACTACTCAGTATAGATCTAATTAAGAAGAACAATGGAAAACGTAGTAAGTACTAACTAAGTTTGAATTGTTGCGAGGATTTAACATTTACAGTAGGTGAGTTAGTGCCCATAGAAGTTCAACCGGAGAGAGTAGATATGTCCTAAAAACACAAATGTTTTCCATAGCCATAGGCATAGGGTATGCTATTTGTTACCTGGTAACATTGAATACAAAAGTATTGGACATGTTTGCATTAATAATTAATATTGTTTTAGGACATACCTTAGTTTGGGTACATGGTTACACAGGGATACACCAGGTACAAACTGGGTACAAGTGGGTACAACAAATAATATTTATATATTTGAGGCAGAGCAATTTTGGGTACATGGTTACAAAGGGATACACCAGGTACAAACCGGGTACAAGTGTGTACAACTAATAATATTAATAGATTTGAGGCAGAGCTATTTTGGGTACATGGTTACACAGGGATACACCAGGTACAAACTGGGTACAAGTGGGTACAACTCATAACATTAATAGTTGTAGATTTGAGGCAGAGCAGTTTTGGGCACATGGTTACACAGGGCTACAACAGGTACAAACTGGGTACAAGTGGGTGCAACTAATCATATTAATAGATTTGAGGCAGAGCAATTTTGGGTACATGGTTACACAGGGATACACCAGGTACAAACTGGGTACATGTGGGTACAACTAATAATATTAATAGATTTGAGGCAGAGCAATTTTGGGTACATAGTTACACAGGGATACACCAGGTACAAACTGGGTACAAGTGGGTGCAACTAATAATATGAATATATTTGAGGCAGAGCAATTTTGGGTACAAGGTTACACAGGGATACACCAGGTACAAACTGGGTACGAGTGGGTACAACTAATAATATTAATAGATTTGAGGGAGAGCAATTTTTGGTACATGGTTACACAGGGATACACCAGGTACAAACTGGGTACAAGTGGGTACAACTAATAATATTAATATATTTGAGGCAGAGCAATTTTGGGTACATGGTTACAAAGGGCTACACCAGGTACAAACTGGGTACGTGTGGGTACAACTAATAATATTAATAGATTTGAAGCAGAGTAATATTAGGTACATGGTTACAAAGGGCTACACCAGGTACAAACTGGGTACAAGTAATATTAATAGATTTGAGGCAGATCAATTTTGTGTACATGGTTTTAAAGGGCTACACCAGGTACACACTGGGTACAAGTGTGTACAACGAATAATATTAATAGATTTGAGGCAGAGCAATTTTGGGTACATGGTTACATAGGGATACACCAGGTACAAACTGGGTACAAGTGGGTACAACTAATAATATTAATAGATTTGAGGCAGAGCAATTTTGGCCACATGGTTACACAGGGATACACCAGGTACAAACTGGGTACATGTGGGTACAACTAATAATATTATTAGATTTGAGGCAGAGCAATTTTTGGTACTTGGTCACAAAGGGCTACACCAGGTACAAACTGGGTACAAGTGGGTACAACTAATAATATTAATAGATTTGAGGCAGAGCAATTTTGGATACATGGTTACACAGGGATACACCAGGTACAAACTGGGTACATGTGGGTACAACTAATAATATTTATAGATTTGAAGCAGAGTAATTTTGGGTACATGGTTACAAAGGGATACACCAGGTACAAACTGGGTACAAGTGGGTACAACTAATAATAATAATATATTAGAGGCAGAGCAATTTTGGGTACATTGTTACACAGGGATACACCAGGTACAAACTGGGTACAAGTGGGTACAACTAATAATATTAATAGATTTGAGGCAGAGCAATTTTGGGCACATGGTTACACAGGGATACACCAGGTACAAACTGGGTACATGTGGGTACAACTAAATGTATGTTTGATTTGATTGGCTGCATTATATTAAGACTCCACCCTTTAATTCCACTATTGCACAGATATTTGAAGATCAAAGAGCAGTATAAAACCCATTATTTGGTACTAGATGTTTTATGACTACTGATAAATGCAATTCTGTGGTGTTAGGTCATAAACTTCAATCAGACTTCCTTAGGTGGCAGGACTTTTATGTGATGTTAGCTAGGGGTTTTAAGGGGTTTCATGACTCTGATGGCTGTGAGTCAATGATGCAGAACTAACAACTAAGAACTACCGGCTGCACCTTTGATTTGGTGATAAGATGCCTTTCAAAAAAGATACAGTAGATTTCAGTCTACTGAGTTTTGTTTAGATTTAATTGTTGAAAGTTGTTTTTTTTAAATTAAATTGACGAATTCCAAAATAAATATGCCATATTGGGTACCACAGTTTTTATCATTCCATTGCCACTATCATGTTTCATTTGTTTTTCAGTAGGTCCAATCATTAGGGGACTGTCGTTTGATAAAGAGGTAAGGTGTTAAGTAAAATGTTCCAAGTGTCCAGTTTCTTTTGCAACTGAGTGTATATGTTCTACGCAAAGTAAGAATATGCACGATTCCGGAATTGCTCAGCGCAAAGTAAGAATTCTAAAAATGCGCAACGATTCCGGAATTGCGCAGGACTATTCCGGAATTGCGCAAAGGGTTAAAATATATAAACCACGCATTCAGTGTATCTGGATTTGAGAATGTTTCGCGCAAAGTAAGAATTTGTGTTATGATGTGTATAGGAAGATGCTAATTTTAAACCTACTTTACCGTCACTTATATTTCATTTTAATATGCTTATTCTGCTTCATCCATCTGCGACGAACAGATAATTCATAGTTAAGTATCGCGTATGATTAACATAAACCTAATTATTTACAAAACAATTTGAAGTCCTTAACTTCAACAATACTTTCCAGGTTCCATAATATTTGGTAAGAAAATTCAACTGAACTATTTTTAAATATTTCAAACGAGGTTGCATGACAATGCACTTTATTAAAAGTACATTATTTGCCCATTTAATTACGTTTCGTCTAAACAGGCCGTGAGTATGGTTAAAGTTTCTGCTTATCAAAGGAAACTAAGTAATACTACCTAATATGTCGGAATAATTAAGACGGTTCTATCTGTTGAATCGAAAATCACTCTTTCATTGGATTTTCATGAAAGAAACAAGTTGATATGCAGATATAACTAAGAGTAATCAACGTGTTGCGGTCGTTTTAAAACATGACTTTGACTTGCAACATTATTTAGATATCGATGAAGAGAAAACAATGAAAATAATTCTCGGCATATTTAGATTGTCTTCACACAACCTCGACATATGAAGAGGAAACCAAAAAAATCATAGAGAGGAAAGAATAATGCAAACTTTAATATATGAATTTTATTGAAAACGCTCGTGCATCCTTTTTATACACCACTTATTGCTTGTGTGTCCTTTTCATGCGTTAATCTGATATAAAAAAAAAAAGAAGAAAAAAATAGATTTAAGTGATAGTTTTAAACAGGTAATCACTTTTTTTTTCAGTAAAACATGTTTTAAAAATATGTTTTTATTGTGGAAATATCTGTTATAATTTAGGCCAGACCTTCGTTTCCCAAATGTTCTCCAAGAAGCGAAAACAGGTTTGGCTGGGGTTTGAAATAAACCGTAATTTCGGTTTAAAAGCCTGTATGTTGAACAATTAAAACATTTACTTGATAATAGTAAACAGGTAATAGCTTTGTTTTCAGAAAATCGTGCTTTTAAATATTATTTTATTGTCTAAAAATGATTTATACAACTGGCAAATATAGGCCACGCATTCGCTTCCCTGGTGAGTTTATTTGAAGTGCATTCATTTCCCATTTAATTACGTTTTGCCTACATAAACCGTGAGCAATTTTGTTTTTTCTTTTATATCACATAAAACTAAGTAATACTACCAAATAGGTTAAAATGAGTAGGTATGACTTGTTGAATTGCATTTCATAAAACGTTTAGTTATTGAAGTCTATACAGTATAGAAGACATGACAACACTAGCTTCTTGGTCAAATCGTACTTAAGTCAAATCTTACTCAGGTCAAATCGTACTGTTTTGGTCAATTCACTCTCACTTTTCGCTCAAACCGTACTCGTGGCAGGTCAAATCACTCTCCTGCTATTTATGAGTACGATTTGACCAAAATAATGAGTACGATTTGACTTTTATCGAAAACGCACTAGTTTATATATATGATACAGAACTTATATACAAATTATATTTAAAAAATACTCCATTGTTGATTAATTAGTCACTGTTTAATGCAAAATGTCTGGTATATTTTATTGTGTATTGTTATATTAAACAGTTGTTTGTAATAGTGTTTTTTTGTAATATTGAATTTCAGCCATTTATTTGTATCCCTATGGCTATAATGGAATTCATATTAAGTGAAAGCTATGATCAGCAATGAGATAGTAACACTATCTTATATCGAATCAACTCGACTGGTTATACATATCGGGTGTTGACACATTTATGTATAAATTCATACAATATTTAAAATCAAATAACTGTCAAAACAATCTAAGGTTGTATTTGTGGTGAAATCTTCCTGGTCAAATCATATTTACAATTAAGTCAAATCATGCTCAGGTCAAATCGTACTCATTTTTTTAAAAAACCTGGACCATATTTTAATGTCTTTTTATTATTTAAAATACATTAAATATACTTGAAACTTCTTTTATTATAATAATAGATAAAAAATAATAAATAATCAACTGAAATTAGATTATTTCTAATGAAATAAATCAATGAGTACGATTTGACTTAATTCAAAATGTCAATGAGTACGATTTGACCAAAATGAGAGTGATTTGACTCAAGTACGAGTTGACTTAAGTACGATTTGACCGGATACCTTCTTATAAAGAATCATATAGAATCAGTATTGGAGAATTTACAAATTAAAAATATTTCAATATATTAATATGACAGAACATAATTATAACACGACTTAAAAAGTGGAAGATATGATAAACTCATAGAGATGAAATTGTATTGAAAACCGTCGACATTCCACTTCTCTTTTATTTATTTATTTGTATTTGCTTTGTATTACCACATTTTGCCTGTGTGTCCTATTCATGTGATCGCTTAGGTATTTCTCAAGCATTTATATAAGCC
This sequence comes from Cyrtodaria siliqua, assembly GCA_037043455.1. Taxonomy (NCBI): domain Eukaryota; kingdom Metazoa; phylum Mollusca; class Bivalvia; order Adapedonta; family Hiatellidae; genus Cyrtodaria; species Cyrtodaria siliqua. The sequence goes on along the minus strand of JAWPHD010008042.1, from coordinate 75,697 downwards.
CCACAGTTCATTAATTCTGTATTACTTCAGCTTTAAACATATAATGCACTGACGAGATATGAAAACGCAACAAACAAATGTCTAAATATATTTTTCATTAAGAATGTCATAGCCTTAACATTTTGAACACATACATAGCTCGATACACTTGATCCATTTTGACTGAATTTAATCAGCCCATTATACCGTAAAATCACAATAGCTAGGTCCGCTTCGTTTTCCTCGTGCGTCCCGTGCACATTTACCATGTGGTCAAATCGATTGAAATTTTATTTCAGTACATGTGTAACACACCTACAAATCATAATTTCAATAAATTGTTGGATAATTTTAAATTCTAGAGATGCCACGGTTAAATAACGCAGACCGAAATTGGATTTTGGGACTTTTGGAAATTGGAATTATGCAAACGGAAGTCGATAGACGTTTTAACGTCAACCGAACGACAATTTCGCGGTTGCTTCAGCGATACAATCTTACCGGTACCGTGTCGGACCGTCCTCGACCTGGGGCGATGCCAGTTACGACGCCACGTCAGGACGTTTACATTCGTCAACGTCATCTACGTAATCGTAATCTTACGGCGACATCAACTGCGAATATAGTGGTTGGGACAAGGGGTCGCCCTATCAATCGAAACACAGTGGCTAAAAGATTGCGTGATTACGGAATAAGGTGCCGGCGGCCAGCTAAAGTTCCCGTACTTACCGTACATCATCGACGTCAACGACTGCAATGGGCACGTGCAAACATTAATAATGTGAACTGGAATATGGTTTTGTTTTCGGATGAATCTAGATTCAATTGATTCAATGCAGATGGCAGAGTACGCGTGTACCGTCGACGTAATGAACGTTTTGCAAATAATTGTATTGTGGAGCATGAACGTTACGGTGGTGGCAGCGTTATGGTCTGGGGCGCTATCAAGAGTGATTTTAGGTCACAGCTAGTCATTTGCAATGGCAATTTGAACGCACAAAGCTATATCAATCAGATTATCACGCCCGTGGTCCTGCCGATATTCCAGCAACGTAACGGACTTACGTTCATGCAAGATAACGCCCCACCGCATCGAGCCAGGCTGACAATGAACGTACTGAACAATAACAACATTCCTGTGTTGCCGATGCCGGCTTTATCACCTGACTGTAACCCTATAGAGCATCTCTGGAATGAGTTAGGACGTCGGGTGCGTCAACGTCCTAACCCTCCAAGAAACGTCCAGGAGTTAACGAATGCACTGATTTATGAGTGGGGACGCATTCCACGTCGAGTTTATAGGAATCTTTGTCGTTCAATGCGTTCACGGCTTCAGGAAGTGATCAGGAGAAATGGGGGCCATACCCGGTACTGACCATTTAAACTGACTGATGTGGAATAAACAGTGATTACGAAATATCGGTTGGTGGAATCATCATTTTGTTTTTACACATACATTGTTGAAGAGTGACTGATTAATTTGATACCCCATTTATGAGTGTTATGTAATTATTTTCTCTAATATACTCCTACAAACCCGTTGTTGCGTTTTCATATCTCGTCAGTGTATATGTTGTGTAATATCACCATCTATTAGTAATATGCAAAGGAAAATTGTCTTTGAAAATTATATTTTTTTGTTTTTGTTTTTGTTTGTTTTTAGATGGGGTTTTTATTGGTCATACTTCTTGCAGTAGTTCAAAAATAACAAAGATAGATATAAGAGCAATGCAAAAACTGGGTAAATCAATGTTAGTAGCATCATGTTTATGCACATCAATGTATCAGTTGCAGAGTAACAGCTATGTTGGTGGATCCTGTCTTTTCGCTTTATTATAGTTGTGTTTTATTCTTTAAATTAGCGTTGTTATAGGTTAACATTATAATAATTAATAATAATAATTTGCAAATATGTAAAAAAAAAAACAACAAAAAAAAGCCTAATACGCAGCGAACTAAAAAAAGTTAGCATTTCCAACTATAAATTAAAAAATATTTCGAAATATGCATTAAGTATGAATTTTTTTACATTTCTTCTAGCCAGTTAAATTTTGACTCCCCGATTCCAATATGTTAGTATACGTCAATAAATTCTGGCGAAATAATTATGTTTGATTTAAACATACTTCATTTCATTTCCTTTATTGTGATTGGCTAATTAAATAAAAGGGCGTATCTCATTGCATTTAAACAATATGATTGACCAACATATCTCAGGGCCACAAGTAATTTCAAGCGTGACGGAGCGGCGCGTGGCCTCCTTCACACCTTTGAACAACATTACACACACACTCTCTTAATAGTGTGAAGTTTGTTTATATACCAATCATATATAAATTGACAAAAGGACTGATAATCGAACGTTGTATTTAACTATTATTACATTACATGGTCATGCATTAATTTTTAAGCGATGGGGAAGCTTATATTAGTCAGTTTTACAATGTATATTTTCGACAATATAAACATACATAAAACATGTTTTACTGAAACAAAGATCAATAACCTGTTTAAAATTATAATTTAAATGTTTTAATTTTACAATATGCAGGTTTTTTAACCGAAATTAAAGTTTTATTTCATACCCCGTGTTAGACGGGTTATGACAGTTAATTTTCGGCCACGTAATGATATTAATGTTGAATATAATTATGTTATCTTATACGATATTGTTTAATGCTGCATGTATTTCGAAATGTATTTAAACATATTTAACATATTTAGTACAATACGAATATTGTTTCATACGAAAGCTACATTACTGATTTAATGTTAGTGCTAACACTTAGAACACAGTATGATAATCAGCCCATTTTCACGTCGTTTTCTAAATTACTAATTCACTTCTTCATCTTTCGTCGATTTTTGTGCAAAATATGACCTATTTATCTGTCGACATTCATTCATTCATCTTTCTTTCTCCTTCTTTCTTTCTCTTGCATCTCAGAGACATGTCGCACGTTGACATTGCCGACTACTAACGTTTTCCATGTTGTCCTGCATGTTAACATGTTGATGCGCGCGTGACTTTTATCTTTACCCATAAATATTATAAGAAACCATCATGAGTATCGAGTTTAATAACCAGTGTGTTTGTGATACAGGAAATATATCCCAAGGGAGATAAATTGCCCCGATATAACAACGAGTGCTGATATAAGAACGAGTATCTCAGAGACACTGGTTATAGCTTTTCTATTCCCAGTATTTCCTACACAAATCACAGACACATATGTAACATAGGGAAAGCTCACACGAGTGGTCAGAATGGCAACCAGGGAGGTACCCTGTATCTGGCAAAATATGTCCATCGTGCGTCATAGTTATGTATAAGTTTCTGGAAGTATGATTAAAACAAGGCTTGACATGTTAAGCTTATCAATCAAACCGAGACTGCAATATTTCGTATGTGTCGTGATCGGCCGTTTCCAAAGGTCCATTATCATACTCTTTTATACTGGGAATATTGAGGCCACCCTCATTAAAAGGCAGATATAAAGCCTGTCTCTAACAGGTTCGATTATTTAATAAAATAGTTGTTTTTAAGTGCATGACTTTATATCAATGCATACGTTTGTACTCGTAAATACGTGTGACGGGTCTCGACTGATGCTCTGATAAAGTGTTTACCGACTCATTTGTGCTTAATTAAGAAGCGTATGCAAAGCTTTAGTTCATAACTGATGCTTGTTTCAAAGAAGTACAGCCACAAACAGGATGTTGTCAATACTGTTGGGCACTTTTGTTTGTTCTATTAGATTTTTAAAAAGTAATGCAAAAGTCGAACAGGATGTTCAACAACAAACTGGTAGTTTCTGTCATTAAGATGCTTTCCGTGTTGTTTTACTAATATTGCTATTGGCCGTTTTGTTCCCCGTGTTCTTAGCAGAATATCCGTATAAGACATAGCTATTAATTACCTAAAAGCCATTTTGAGTTGCTAGTTGCGAAAAATAGACTCCTGTACTTGTTTTGCATTATCACATTAATCCCAAAATGCCGCCCTCAATTAACTAAGCAGTAAAAGTAGTTACACTAGTCAAACATGAGATGTAGGAATAGCAGAACACGTATCATTCACACAACATAACTGTTCTAAAATAATAATCAAGTTCGTCCACTCTGACTAAATCACTGTCACTAATGTTCAAATTCTACTGAGGGCTGGCGTGGTGCAGTCGGTAGCGCGGCGGATTTGTAACCGGAGGCCCCGGGTTCAATCCTCCGTGGTGCCACTGAGTTCCGTCGGTGTGTTCTTGGGCAAGACACTTTACCTTAGCCTCGTCCGTCGGATGGGGACGTAAACCGGGCGGTCCCGTGTATCGGTCTATCCTCCGAGCACGTTAAAGAACCATAGGAATCTATTCGATAATAAGAGTAGGGCAGGTTCCCGGATTCCTATGTATCCTTCCCCTCTCTCTGGGGCGGCTCTAAATAACCTATACTGTGTTGATGGGCCGTTAAACAACATTCAGTTCAAATTCTACTGTTTATAAAAAAATACGCATAAAATATTACCACCCGCTGAAGCGTTTTTTTCGCTATCTTCTGAATACTGTTTATATACTGTCGGAAAAATCAGAACTGTGAGTTGTATTTAAACAGTTTGTAGTTTTGTTAGTTGTCAGCCATATCTGACCATTGTTAACAGTGGAAACATAGAAACCGTCATTAATACTGACGCTATGGGTGCCATCTAAGGGTCCATAAATTATTAACAATGGCGTATTCTCACTGCATTGTGCGCGAATAAAATCCAGGTAGGACAGCCTCATTGTTAAAAAAATTATATTTAACAGTGATACAACGTATCAAAAGTTTTTCGGCCAGGTCAAACATGGCATTTAATTACAGTGAGGAATATGGGAATGTAAACAAAGAATGATGCAAATTTATTGTTGGAAATAGTTGAGAACAAATAATAACAAAGGTATATACAAATGAAAAAAATATCCTGAACATTTTGAACAACATATGAATCGGTCTTAAGACATGTTTTATTAAAAAACAACAAAAAAATCAACAATGAGAACAAATAATAACATATGTATATACATACGAACAACTATACTCTGAACATTATGAGCAACATATAAATCGGTCATAAAACATGTTTTATTTTTAGAAAAAAGAAAAAATGAGAACAAATAATAACATATGTATATACATATGAACAAATTTATCCTCAATATTTTGAACAACATACAAATCGGTCATAAAAAAGATGTTTTATTTTTAAAAAAAAAAGAAACAATGAGAACACATAATAACATATGTATATACATATGAACAAATTTACCCTGAACATTTTGAACAACATACAAATCGGTCATAAAACATAAAAATGAAACAATGAGAACAAATAATAACATATGTATATACATATGAACAAATTTACCCTGAACATTTTGAGCAACATACAAATCGGTCATAAAACATAAAAAAGAAACAATGAGAAAAATAATAACATATATATATACATATGAACAAATTTATCCTCAACATTTTGAACAACATACAAATCGGTCATAAAAAAGATGTTTTATTTAAAAAAAGAGAAGAAACAATGAGAACACATAATAACATATGTATATACATATGAACAAATTTACCCTGAACATTTTGAACAACATACAAATCGGTCATAAAACATAAAAAAGAAACAATGAGAACACATAATAACATATGTATATACATATGAACAACTATACTCTGAACATTATGAGTAACATATAAATCGGTCATAAAACTTGTTTTATTTTTAAAAAAGAAACAATGAGAACACATAATAACATATGTATATACATATGAACAAATTTACCCTGAACATTTTGAACAACATACAAATCGGTCATAAAACATAAAAAGGAAACAATGAGAACAAATAATAACATATGTAATATACATATGAACAAATTTATCCTGAACATTTTGAACAACATATAAATCGGTCATAAAAAGATGTTTTATTTAAAAAAAAGAAACAATGAGAACACATAATAACATATGTATATACATACGAACAACTATACTCTGAACATTTTGAACAACATACAAATCGGTCATAAAACATAAAAAAGAAACAATGAGAACAAATAATAACATAATATATATACATATGAACCCATTTACCTCGAATATTTTGAGCAACATAATCATTCGGAAAAATAAACATGTTTATTTCTTATTGGCACTAATGTTGCATAATATAATAATAAAAATAAAAACATGGTAGCAATATTTAAAAGCATTAAATATGAACTTGAATGAAAACAGGTTTTGAGGTTTCATATATATTTTTTTTTTAACTTGTGAGCAATACATATGAATCTACCCAGAAAATGTTATGTACATGATAAATACGAATGAATAAAGAGCTGTAGAACAGACATCAAGCTCGACTATAAAGGACCTGTCTAGAAACGTGCACGTTTATATAGAACAACAACATTTACTTCAAAACGGTCATACCTTAATCATGCAATATAGGTAGCAGAATAATGGAACTTGCGCATGACATATTATCTGTTGATACTGAATAAATGTTTGAACTTATATTCCATAAGTCCAATCAGTTTCAGAAGTACAAGCTTACATAAACAATATTTATCACATTATTCTAAGTGAAAACAAGGGACAACACTTTTTCAAATGATAGTTATAAAACATGCGCGTAGTGTGTTACTTTGCCATACTGAATGCATGATGAAAGTTTTACTGTAATGAATATAAAAGCTGAAGTCCGAACGGTTAACCAAATTTTCTTTAGTCCAAAAGGGGGCATACATTGGTCAAAAGAAATTACAGAGTTATGACAACTGCATAAGCTTGTTAGATATTTTTAATACCGTATATATGTATGAACAGTTTCATTTACTTATGTCAAGCCGTTTTGGACATACCAGCTTACATGTACAATTAAGTCAGAGTTCAAGGAGGGGGCATTTTTATAGAGGATGAAGTTTCAAGTTTCATTTTATTCTGTCAAATACGTTTGGAAATACGAGCCTACGCGCAAAATGTTTGAGGGGGTTTGCAAACGTCTGACCACAGCAGAGGGCCCAACTGACCTCAAATGTTCGCCTTCCCAGTTAGCGAGATCCCCCTGGGGAATCTTACCCCGAGTGTTTTTGATGCATGTTACAGTATATTTTAACGGATTATTATATGTGTATATTCTTAATACTGTACTCATACCAAGCTCACATTAGAGTAGACGATTGTCTCTAAACAATGTTTAGTGTACTCAGCTATATTATGTGTAACACTAATATGTTTTAATCACGGAGGCAGTATAATACTCTAAATAAGTTATGTAAAAATCTCTTACAAAGTATTTTAATTAGGACAACAGTGTCTTAGGACAACAGTGTCTACTTTACGAGGAAAACAATATCCTATATGCAAAAGATCTTTCGGAATAAAAATTCCTTCGTCAGCTGCCATAAAGAGGCACCGTTGTGTTACTTATATATTTGGTTTATTAGCCCGTATACACGTATATCCACTCTTGTGAATTTTAAATGTGCATTCTCTACCAGTATGTGTTAAACTGTGTTACCGTGGTCTATGTATTAGTATATATATTCACTTCCAGTCTTTACATGTACATGTATATATTAGATCGTTTTCACACTAATTTAGTATCAGAATACTAGAAGTTGGCATGTGCCGATCGAGTAGTGTATGCTGTTACAATCACCTATCAAACATTTTCTGTTTTCAGTGTATTGTAAGTTTGTTGCAATTTGTTGTATTGTAACAGTTACTGCGTGTTGTAATCGCTTTGAGTGTATATGTTATTTTATTACAATTCTCCAGTTCATGATCAGGCGAGATTTTTGTGCGTTTAATCTCTTCGTGTAATAAATACACTAAGCTACACTCATTTGAGTAACACTAAGAGTCGATTCTAATGGTTAACCAAGTTCCAGTACTCTCTACTTCATAATGTGAGAACTGGTCTTCAAACCATCACATTCACAGTGTGTTTGTGTGTGTGTGTGTGTGTGTGTGTGTGTGTGTGCACTGTATATTGCGTGTTTTTGTTTACCGCTTAAATATACTTTTTAAAGTCGAAACAAGTTTCAGACTTTGTTCGCAAGCCATTACGACTTTGTTTACCCTTCTATTGCTTGTATAACTTATTTCAATTTCACCAAGGGTTTAATTGATTTTTCAGTGTGTTAGTCGAGTGAGAACTCAACTGTGTGTGTATATACACTGTATATTGCGGGTTTGTTTACCGCTTTAATGTACTTTTTAAAGTCGAAGCAAGTTTCAGACTTTGTTCGCAAGCAATTACGAGTTTGTTTACCGTTTCTAATGCTTGTATAACTGATTTCAATTTCACCAAGGGTTTAATTGATTTGCAATGTCCTAGTCGAGTGAGAACTCAACTAATTTGGAAGTATCTATCTACAGTCATATAGAGTATTTAACATCTGTAATACATTGGTCCCGCGGTATTGCCTATCCACGACTAATTACTGCATGTAGAGGGTGTGAATTAGTTCAACTCGTGGTAATGATTTGTTGATAACCGTTGAGATACTTACGTTTGTCGCGTAAATATCAAAGGTATCTATTTTATATCCCGTAATGAGCCAGACACATGTCTGTTTTTTTCGTGTCCTAAAATTAATAGGACGTGTGTCCATATTATCATTGAATTATTATTTGTTATCAGTTTCTATCGAACATATATATTTATATTGACACTTCTACGTTAACTGTACGTAGTTTCATTTAGCACAATATGCGAATTGACACAATTGTTTTAATTAATACAGTCTATGCTTTAGTAACATATTTCAGTTTATAGCGTTTTCCCTTTATTCCGTAATTTTGACCGAAATGAAAGTCCATATTTGCGCTTATATAATAATATTCTTTACTTTGTTCCTCAAATGTTAAGATCTTTAAATATATAATATGCGTCTGCATGTGACTGTCCCTGTGAAGTTTACTTATGCAAACGATTCGGCTTTGTTATGTAAAGACGCACCATACCATTTATAATACACTGATGAAACGTCATCATGTGTGAAACTTGAGGTTACAGGGAAGTATTTTGTTACCCTCTAGTAAATGGCATATTACTCTTTCTCATATTTGTATTATTGTAACTCTGCTATCAAAGTATGTATGGGTACTGTTGCTTGCATTTAAGATGAAGAGTATTCAAACAACATGAATTTTTTTTCTTCAAAAATCTTGTATACGCTGTTACACTGTGGCAATAGATGTACCGCTAAGCTGTTGGTACTATATAACTTACTGTATTATATATTCGTTTTAATATTTGTTAACTATTTACGCATGCAACTCGAGTTGTGTGTCCTGTAAGCGATTAGAAACTGTGTTCCGTACCCGTCTGTGTCATTAGTGTTAGTAGGGTGTTAGTTGTATTAAATAACACAGTGGTACATATCCAGTCCTAAAACAATATGTATGTGTATACGTAATGGTATCTTTGCAGTAATAATACATTAAGTTGTTTATATGTGTAATGATTAGGCCTTTCTGTCCAAGTCCCTTTGCTCTTACTTAAGAAATAGAACATCGTTTACTGTGAATTATCGTTTAATATATCACGGTTTGGAGTTCAATTGTAAACAATAATTTCACGAGCCCGAATGGCGAGTGAAATCTTTCGCATTGCTTTGCTTACTCTCCTAACGTTGCTTACGTTACAATGCGCAATGCGGAATGCTTATTCTCCTAACGTTGCACAAATTACAGTGATATATCGTTCAATATAACGAGGTATTTTAAACTAGGCTATATAGTGCGGGTGTATTAGAATTTGGGATAACTTCAGTTAGCTTGATATTTTAAACATACGATCTAAGTAGATGTGTTTTAGATTATATAAAGTTAATAACTTATCATATTTAACAATGTCAGTTTACTGTAAATTGTTGTTTTGAATACGTTTTCAATACACCAAAACTGTATTGTAAGCAAGTGGGTGGGGAAAAGTAATCTTACCAGTTTAACTTCATCAGTTTTTGTACATTCTTCATCTTATCACTTCAAGTGTAGGATAACCTCCATCCATAAACACTATTTGTATTAAAAATTATCATGATTTGTCATTGTTCATTGTGCAAAGATGTATATTTGACGTATTTTTACTGAGCATTAGGGCTCGGTTTGGTAATATTTCAGTACATTGAGAATAGAACAAAATACACTGTTTTCGAGCCGTTGTCATTTATTCCAACACTAAGGTACACATAATTTTTTTTATCTGGAATTTTTTTTCTTCAACTATCCATGTAGAAGTACTGAAAATCAAACGTCTTAACCCCTGACGATATACTTGTTTGTTCACAAATTTCACTTCCGTACACAAAATGTCCATTTCAAATTGTTCACCACATCTCTGTGAGTAGGCAGATGGCGTTATGCGGTTCCCTCCACAGTCAGCATATAGTCCTGCAAAACAAAGCTCAGTGCTAATAAAACCTGCCAAACATTACGTTTTATATAATGGCATAGTAAACACAGTATTCAAACACATTTTTTCACAAGTAACCAGGCCCTGAACTATCAACACATTTTTTTTAAAGTACTATTTTTGGCCGTTTTCACTGCTGCAATGGTTCCAATCCTAAAACAAACATTATTAAGTTAAAATAGAGAGAACATTTTATAACCCTGCAGTACTTGCTCAAAATACAGCCATTAACTTGCAGTTATTCAATATCGCTCGGACAGCGGTCGAAAAGCTCCAAAACTGAGATAGTGAGCATGTGTGGAAAAACAGTGTATCGAAGTAATAGTTCTACCATTAGCATAATCATTATACTACAAAAATAAAGTGTATTTAAAAAAAATGCTTATACTAAGAACTGGCTAGAAAACATGACTTTGTACTATTTTTTTGTCAAAAAATAGTACTTTTTTGTCAAAAATAGTACTTTTTTTCTTATAATTTATAAGTTATTTTTACTAAAAATCAAGTGTTTTATAATGCAAAACACACATACTGTCATTATATAATGATTAATTAAAGAATTCACAGAGTCACACTCAATGAGATCACATACAGCTGCAAGTGCTGTAGAAGTATTAAAAGTATATGGCTCGCCACAGTGGGCCGCATCCTGGACACTTAGTACTAATCTATAGGTCTAATCATCAAGCAAGTAGCAATCTCAGTGCAATGCTTATAAAGGGAACTGCATCCCAGCACAGAGGCATATTAAAGATAGACTCTCGTCAGAAATATACAGAATTAATTAAACAAAATGATCGTAAGAGACGACAACATGGTGCATTTTTTAAAAAAAAGGCCGAAGTGTTCAGAGCGACTTCATAATAACCATGTGATTCCAACTGCAAGCAGTGCAGACGTCAACGTCGCAATTTCACCACCACCATCACAACCGCTGCTGTTGTCGCCACTGCCACCACCACCACCACCAACAACAACAACAAGACCAGCCAAGGAATTGCCTGGGCCTACATCACGTCTACGACCGAGACTGAAACAAGAAGAAGGTCCATCAGGAAATAGAATTATGAGTGTTACAAAAATGTTGGGAATGGTTAATTCTATTTATAAAGAACATTCAGTTAATAACAATTCTCAGTGCGACACTTTGGAAGTGAAAATATTAAAGGAAGTAAAGATTGGATTGGGTTGGCAGTATCAGTTTCAGTGTGTAAACTGGAGTTTTTTGACGAGCAGATATGATTTGTTTGAAACAGTGACAACTGAGGGAAATCATAAAAGCAGTTTAATAATTGAGGAACTATTTAAAATTGGAAAAGGAGACATAACAGAAGTTATACACCGCTTACCCGCTGTCAGGAAAGCAACCATAGCGTGTTACTCTGGAAACTGCAGCCTTAGCCCATCTGACTCGCTGTTGGTGGGTTAAATCATGCTATCTGCCTACACATGGTATCACACACCTGAAAATAAATGATAATGACAAAAAGATACTTTATGAACTGCTAGAAATGAGACTGAGTAGAGAAGTAATTTTAAAAAGAAAGTATAGGACCACAACTCAAAAGTGTGAAGCCTTCAACAGGTCAGTGCAGGCTACTGTTCGGAAAGAGATCAACTATTCGCGTAATTTTAAAGGCCGGGTGCACTCAGCAGCACACAAGTTGAATAACACAGTCGATGAGTCTCTAAAAAAAAACTGGAGTACGTAACAGGAAACAAAATGTCTGCTCAAACAGCTCATAGTTTAGAGCTCATAACAAAGGATGCAGAATATCCTAAAAAAATACACAAAAACACACGCACACAGAGCCAAGTGCATGAAACGAATTGCTAACAACGAGGCGGACTACCATTCCTAAACAAGCACCAATGGCACCGAACACGATTACAGGAAAGGACAAATGGATGGATGACATAGATCAGTCCGGTAACTGAGACACGAAACCGTATAGGACACACGAGCGACACGATACCATACACTTTTGCAGTTGTAACCTGGAAATTCATGAAAACAAACAGCAACAACAACCAACAACGACATCAAAATCGTGTCTGGTATACAGCAATGCCACTGAAGAGACCTGATAGCTGGTCGAAACACGTACGAAAAGAAAAATATCCATCCATCCATCCATCCATCCATCCATCTACCCACCTCCCGTCTGCCCAATTCACCCTCGGTTTACTCACTTGCCAAGAATATGTAGGTCTAGCTGGTATGTTTGTCATTCAAATGCACAACACATTCCCTAATTCCATCCCCATGCCCATAGCACTTGCCATTTGAGAAACACATTGCAAGACTATTATTTCTCGCCGGGGGTTCCTACACAAGGTGTTCACAGTTCACACACAATGCATTGTTACAAAGGTGACTCAGGTGATTTCGGAAGACGGGACATCTAGTGAGTTAACATGAATCATAAACGCAACCCGATGAACTGTTCGAGTCTTATGATCTGCCTAGGGTGGTCTCTGAGATCTTTAAATCTAATCACACCGTACGCTGAATTTGTCTTTCGACAACCAGTCCATACCATACAATACTTAGATCTTTCACAAATATTTGCCTACAAATCCAAAAAAAATCCATAATTTAGCTTGAAAATGCACAAAATCAATACATTCAGAGCTAAAATCAATGTTTATAATATAGCAGACGACAATTTAGGGTTTGTTTACATTTTTGCCTGGCATTGTGGGACTTTTTTTTTTTTAATTTATTTTTTAAATTCATTTTTTCAAAAATTTGATTTTAAAATTACATAATAAAAAATAAAATCAAACCTTTTTAGGCTGCATTTCCATGTAAGGCATTCCGATAGTAGTCTGTGTTTCAAATTTCAAGTCTCTATCTGTAAAGATGTCCATGTTATGAACAATTCCGTGTAATCCATGTGTCTCTTATAAGGGCTCGGTTTGGTAATATTTCAGTACATTGAGAATAGAACAAAATACACTGTTTTCGAGCCGTTGTCATTTATTCCAACACTAAGGTACACATATCTGGAACTTTTTTCCTTCAACTATCCATGGCGTAGAAGTCCTGAAAATCAAACGTCTTAACCCCTGACGATATACTTGTTTGTTCACAAATTTCACTTCCGTACACAAAATGTCCATTTCAAATTGTTCACCACATCTCTGTGAGTAGGCAGATGGCGTTATGCGGTTCCCTCCACAGTCAGCAAATAGTCCTGCAAAACAAAGCTCAGTGCTAATAAAACTTGCCAAACATTACGTTTTATATAATGGCATAGTAAACACAGTATTCAAACACATTTTTTCACAAGTAACCAGGCCCTGAACTGTCAACACATTTTTTTTTAAAGTATTACTTTCGCGGGTAACGACCCGGAAGCAAAATAATACCAGTCTGACACCAAATGACTTTCAATTTCAGCGCTATACCTCCACTAAGGAGAGCTCTTTTGTGTATACAAATCTATTTTTAGTCTTGTAGATCAGACTAGACCAATTATCAACCAATCAGCGGGCAGGAAAAAAGTTCCAGGGTAAATTCAGAGCTAGTACACAGAATCTCTTAATTTTGATTGGTTTCAAGGTAAATAAACCAAAAAATCTTGCTACAAAATTAAAATTCAACTTTTGAAGAGTACTTATAAATCATACAGTTGTGCAGTGTATTCATAATGTGTTGCATAATCAAAGAAAGAAGTATATTTTACATTTTCCTCATGTTTCTACATGCAAGTAGGTGGTTCAGCACCATCCGACCCAACCAGCTTTTTCAAAACATACTCAATGTATGGCTTCTGTATGTTTTTTTGATAAAACTAAGATAGGTCTTTCAAAACAAGTAATAAAAATATAGCTTCCTATATTAGGGAAATCAGTACAGAGCTTAGAGCTATAAGGTAGGCCTATGGATAATGAATTGGTGTAGTATGACCTAAAGATAGATTCTGCATAGGGTAAAAGTGAAAGTAGACATACTTTTCCCCTAACAAAATGATTTAAAAGTGTGAGAAATGTTGAATAATGGTGTATTTTGACCTTTCTTATAACTCTTTTTATGTTTTTTAAATATTTGAAAGTTTTATGATGCAACATAGGTAATTTAAATTCCTTTATTGAAGGTAGTGGATACAAAATTAGCCATACCTGACACCTGGAATGCAAAATTAGCCTGTAATGCACATGTTTGACTATTTAAAGGTATATCTAGTAAGTTTTATTCATTTCTGAGGGCTTTGCATACATTGATTGGCAAAAATGTCAGAAAGCGACAATCTACATCTGTCCGAAAAGATGTTGAAAAGCCGCTTTTGTCTGTTTTGAAAAAGATGTTGAGGTAAACTCTGATTTTGAGTGCATCGCTTCTATCTATACGGTTAGTGTCGATATGCAAATATGTTATGCGGTTTAACACATTTTACAAATTAAATTATTTAGTTGGCAAAAAATATGATCTTTTGTATGTTTTTTAAAAGTTTGTTTCTACCCACCCTCTTCATTTTAATGAGTTTTCATGGATCTGTACTTTAAACAGTGCTTATTGGCTGCATGGTTACATGAAAATAACCTGTAAAGATGGTATAAACAATATCTAATAAAAAAATACAAGAAACAGTACAGTAACAGGCAATATTGTTTAATCAGCATATTGTAAAACATGGCATGGCCCTAAAAATGGAGTTGGGGAGGATAGTCTCAGAATTATTTTTTGTCATTTCTAAATTGAAAAGTTGCATTTTGTTGATGGTTTCACATATAGAACCTGCTGAATAATGTTAATTCATTCAATTGAAGGCAGATTTTGAATACATATAAAAACAGTGGCGTTTTATGGTAAAATCTGCTATTTTTGACCCTTGAAAATCCCAAATATCATTTTTTAGTAGATATTATTTTCAAAATAGCTTAAACTGGTTGAAAATCACATGTTGCTGATGAAATCAATTTAAAATCACTTTATTTGAAGCAAAATATTGGAACGGTTGTCGAGATATGGCATTTTGAAGATTCTGGATTTACGCGTAAAACACGAAGGACTTTTGCTTTAGCCAAAGCTCTTTTAAGCCCTCATATTTTGTCGAAAAGGATTTTTTTCTTAAAAAGAATGACATCATTTCTCTCAGATCGAATGTATCAAACAATTTAGCCACAAAAAAACAACTTCAGTCACGTTTGAATGTCTCTTTAGATCAGACTAGACCAATTACCAACCAATCAGCGGGCAGGAAAAAAGTTCCAAGGTAAATTCAGAGCTATTACACAGAATCTCTTAATTTTGATTGGTTGTCAAGGTAAATAAACCAAAAATCTTGCTAAAAAATTAAAATTCAACTTTTGAAGAGTACTTTAAACCATACATTTGTGCAATGTATTCATAATGTGTTGCATAATCAAAGAAAGAAGTATATTTTACATTTTCCTCATGTTTCTACATGCAAGTAGGTGGGTCAGCACCATCCGACCCAACCAGCTTTTCAAAACATACTCAATGTATGGCTTCTGTATGTTTTTTTGATAAAACTAAGATAGGTCTTTCAAAACAAGTTATAAACAATATAGCTTCCTATATTAGGGAACTCAGTACAGAGCTTAGAGCTATAAGGTAGGCCTATGGAAAATGAATTGGTGTAGTATGACCTGTAACGCTTGATTTCTTCGCAGATTAAGGCCACACGGAGATATTGCATTGTTTTATTTCATCATTTATTGTGTGTAAGTGTACTATTATTGAATATGGGTACAGGTTTAAATCTTAAATTATTTATTGTATAAAAAGGAGTATGATAATGGACATTTGGAAACGGCCGAGCACGACACTTACGAAATATTGCAGTCTCGGTTTGATTGAGGCTGTTCATGAGCGGTAGTGAAATATGCTAGCTACCGCTCACGCCCTCTAGCCCCGGGTTGAATAGAACTCAATATTAATAAATTAATAGTACACAATTTTAACCATCCCGAAGATGGCATGCATACGGCGTGATATGCTTCCCCATGTCGTACGGCGTATGATCCCAGTATCTAACAAAATTAAATGCCCCGAAGAGCGAAACAAACATAATGGAATTTAGTTGGGAGCAGCGATTATGAAGCCTGCGTATCACAAGTAACAGCCAAAAGACTAAATTAAAAAGCAGACAACATATCCTATAAGTGGTTAAACAATACCCAGAGCCTTTTATCGGCCGGAGTAGTGGAACCACCGAATCAAAAAATAAGTAAGAAAACAAAAGAAATTGATGTAACACCTATAACTAAATAGGTGTATCGGGCTCAGCGATCTCCAAAGATCGTTCAAATGTAAACTCTCCCAACATAATACGGTTTAGCTGATCCGACGTCCCGACATGAATCTGTGGATTCCCAACTGCCCTACGATATTCTGGAGAGTTGTTGATTTTCCAACAAGATTCTGTTGGATCGCCCAACCAAATTTGGTTGGATCTGAGTTGAGTATAAAAGCAGCCGATTTTTAGAATCGAGGACTTTCAGCATTCAGAATCCGTGGGGAGCAGTCGCATTTTGGCCCGTTTGGAAATTGTTAGATTTTTATATTTCGCGCCGGGTGACACCATTATACCAGTAGTTGAGTATTACAGGTGCGTAACAGGGTATTTCCGGGTAAGTTGCGAAATAATCGACTATTGGCCGGATGTTAACTGAGAGTCCTCTTTCAATATAAAATGATTTGGAAGATATCATTTTTGTTCTGAAAGTACTTGCCACAATATTATACTAGTATTATATAAAGGAGTGAATACATTAGCGAGTTGTAGTTATTCCATGTCCAATAACTTTAATGGTATAGAACAAGTGAGTCCTGACAGGAATTTACGTCACTTGCAAGACGAGAGGCCGCTCGGTTGTAACATTGTTGGTGTCAGAAGTTGGATCCAGCTCATATGTGCCTTGCAGATCTGAATTCTTGCGTTTTAATATCTTTTTTTATTTTTTTCATATATATAAATACAGTACACAGGGATATACTAGAACGCAAAAAAGCACCTAGATCAATATTTAATTGCTGAAAGTCCAAGGTATGGATAGACGACTAAACATGAAGCCTAGACCTGCTGCCGGTAAAGGTTCCGAAGCATCAGTTCACAATGGGGATGCAAGTTCTGATTCAGATGGAGAACCCCATAGCAATAGCAGACGATCTATACATTTAAGTAATGAGCACAGCCCCGCAACTGAAAGCGGAGATGAGAGCGATATGTCGATAAAAAGTGATCTGTCGTTTAATCACGAAGTAGGCCAGGACAGCGACTCCAGTGAGCATGGTTATGCTTTACGATCATGCTGATTTAGTAATTCCCGTCTTTTTAATATGCCCGAACTTAAATCTACCCGTGACGAACAAAACCGTGTCCGACTAAGTCAATCGGCGCCGTTCAAGCTATATTTAGCCACATTAGATGCGCTTCGTAATGAGAGACCAAGTAGACCCAGGTCTGTCGGGGAGTTGGGGAATATCATGGAGACGCATGATACTCGCATGCCGGGTAACCCATCAGCGCCATGCGATGGACAGTTATTCTCATCCGATGAGAGACCAAGTAGTCGAACGTCAGCAGGAAATATGGGGAATATTTTGGGGGCGCATGATGATCGAGAGTCGGTAAACCAGTCAGCGCCGTGCGAGCGACATGTCTTTCAAGATTCGCGTCGCGACGACAGAGCAAGTGTGCCAGCCGCCCGTTTGGAAGGTAGGTCTATAACGGTACCGCATACCAATGACATTAACAGACAGCTGTGTTCAACTCTAAACCTGCTTGCTGCGAGTTTAGCGGAAAACAGTGCAACCAATAAGGCCAACCATAGCGAATTAATTAAAAGTTTGGACAAAAACAATACCAACTTAACTGTTATTTTGGAGAAACAAAATACCAATTCAACAGTCTAAACGAAAGAGATTAAGCAATGCGTAGATGTAACGGAAAGAATACACGAATTATTGATAGACGAAATACGGACGAATAACACACAAATATGACATGGTCTTAAGGATATGGGTGACCGAATTATACAAGAATTGGCTGGTCAAATGACACAATTGAATACACAACTAAATTCAACACCAAATATAATCAGTTCGCATATGCTGTCTGATATGCCTACGCAAACACAATCTAGAAACAGTATGCTCCCATCATGCACAGAAGACACACATACCCTAGTTTGTTTACCTCCACATCAAGTCACAAGCATGCAAGTTATCCCGAGCGTACAGCAAAGTGTCACTGCAACGTATGGTCTGGAACATGCACGTGGTACAGCATTTAGTCCAGAACATGCACATGCTCCAGCATTTGGTTCACAACATGCACGTGGTCCAGTATCTGGTTCAGAACATGCAGGTGGTACTGAACGTAGCAATCACGACCCAAACATGGCCCCATATGGTAAAGTTGTTAACAATGCACATTCAAATGACATACATACTACGCAGAAACGACCACATATGGCCCTAGAGGAAGTAATTTAGTATCCACGGCACAAAGTCACCAATCCCAGATGCCTTTAGATTTGACAAACAGTACCTGTATGACATCTGGGTCATGTGGGAATCAAACATATACTATACCTGGGTCATTTGGAAACAGTGATTGTAATATATCAGGGACACAGGAGAATAAATTAACACTGCACCTGTGATAAATGGGAACAAAACACATATGAAAGAAACATAAGGCTTCCCGCTTTTATGGGGAATTCTAAACAAAGTTGGAAAGTATGTCACAAACGCTTTACCGCCATTGCAGACTGGTGTCAATGAGATTCTAGTAAGCGATTAAACGAACTGTTGCAGCGACTTGATGGTACCGCTGCACAGTATGTATTGCATGACTACAATTGTCTCATTAATGAACTTGACAGTAGGTTCCTTGCAAATGGAGACACATAAGATGTATAAAGCGCAATTCAATAACTGTTGTCAGCTGCATGGGAGAATTGAAACGAGTTTATGACAAAGCCTATGTTGACATAAATCCAGAAATGAGGAGACAACTTCTGTTACAGCGTTTCTTGCAGGGTCTTCGAGACGACGAAGTCAGATTTACAGTTGAGTATAACAAAGAGCCAGGTACAATATAGGAAGCGGTACATCATGTTATAAACTATCTGGAAGCCAGGCGTACATCTCATGCTTCGACCAAGTCCAAGTATGATATTGATTCTTCAAAGGCCGTGCGATTTTCTGATGACAGTTCTGATGAAGATGAAAGTGACTGATCGGGTTTTACCACGATGACAGTCCTCCCGTCCCAGACTTCATAGGTCATACCTTAGTCATACTGTTAGAAAATTGCAGAACTCCTCTGACTACAAGGTCAACACCTCGGCTGCTCTGAAAAAAGAAAGAACAATGTGATGAGAAGCTCGAAAATGACCCGCAAGCTAATGGCATAATGCACAAGCTAGACAAAATACTGCAAAACATAGACAAAAACCATGCCCCAGAAATTAAGAAAACTGCATCTACCAGTAATCAGGATCACTTTGCTAACATTCAGTGTTACACTTGTTCGAACTATGGTCATATGTAACGTGATTGTCCAGACAAATACAGAAAAAACCCATCCCAACCAAAGTCTATAACTTATAACACTGCCTCACAATACAACCCACAGTGCAAGAACCACCCGTACACTCAGTCGAGGTCTCAGGCTGAAAACATATCGTTAAACTAGAACGGACCTATCCCGATGGCCGGGGTATGTCCTGTAGGCCATCATGAAAAACCCTTACCGGCAGATCGGAGTCGTGTAATATCACCTGACTATACACATATGCTAGAACAAGTTACAGCATTGGTAATAAAAAAAATGATAATCAGGCTATATTTACTCCAAATTTCAAAATAAAGGGTGGGCAAGTAAACAGTCTTGTGTCTGAAAGGATGACAATAAACAAGAGTAGTTCTGATAAGATAAGAAATGAACATATGGATACATTACAAGACAGTAAGGTAACCCTCAAAACAGATACTGTATCAAGCTTACCAGAAACTCAAAATACCACCAGTACTACTACAAATATAGAGAACAAAGTTCAAGATGAATAACTGGTTTCTGACAGGGGTCAATGAGAATGAGAGTACAGTCAACACTGTGAATAGCAACAATAAAGGTGATTTAGAAACGTGCACACACAGTAACAAATCAAACATTGCCAAGAGAGTAGTGAGAAGCGAAGGTACATATGCAGAGGCTGAAATAGAAGGTATTACTATTGTCTTTACGATAGATACAGGGGCAACAAAAACCATAATTGCTGAAAGAATGTTCAACCTCATACCAGAAGCAAAGCGACCAGTTCTCAGAAAGACAACTGGGTTAACTGGGGCATCAGGTCAACTTCTAAAACAGTTTGGAATAGGTGTATTCTCTATACAGTTAGGTGCATTATAACTGCAAAGAGAAATCATTGTTGCTAATATAGAAGATGAAGGTCTATTGGGGGCTGACATATTACAAATTGATCCTGAGGGCCCAGCTGATCTATTATTCTCGAAGGGTATTATACAATTCAAGAACACGTCCATACCATGCATTCAAGTTGGCGCGCCAAATAGAGTTCGGAAAGTTAGATCCGCAGATCACTTTGTGATTCCAGGTCGCAGTGAAACAATCATTGACGTCTGTGTTGAGCAATTTGAAAGTGATGACTAAGTTAAAGGAAGTGATATTATTATTGAACCAACTGAGAAATTCCAAGAAATGTATTAGGTGGTGATGGCTGCAAGCTTGAGCGATACAGTGGCAACGTTGGTGCAAGTTGAAGATGACAATGAATAGAGTAATATGAGCAATGTAAGGCGAATTAAGCGATGCATACCTAATCATGGAAGATTGGATCATCAAACAATAAAAATAAGACGTGTACAACAGGATCAAAAGGTTCCAGGTCACTTGGAGGCACTGTATCAATCAGCGTCAAAAGGTCGAACTGACAAGGAAAAACGTAGTCTCGGCCAGCTAGACCGTATCATGCATATGTCTTACTTGCAGATATCGGTCTGGGCAGATTAGGTCAAGTAAAGCGCCCACTAGCGACTAGCACAATTTATTCGCGCGTTTTTTTCACGCTCATAAAGTCGACGTTTACGTGACGTCATGTTGTAAAAACAAGTACAACGTCAATTGTTGATGCAGCAGTTAAACTGTTTAACGTCACTTGCTGCTTCTCATAAGTTCAAAATAAGAAAATATTATAAAATAACTTAAAAATATGTTTTTTGAAAGTCTCGTTGAATCTCTAAAAATCTCACCAAAATCGCCCAAAACGAGAGGGCGATTTTAAACGTCCTATTTTCCCCAGGCCCTGGTTCTGGAAATCAGAAGCGGGCCGGGTGACAGAGGCTAGGAAAAACAGAGAATAGCTGACATGTTCCATAACTTTCAGGACACTTTTTCCAAAGATGAGTTTGATCTGGGGTTGACTGTTACTGAACATTGTATAGATGTAGGCAACCATTAGCATTTGCATCAGAAGAGGAAAGCGTAATAAAGCTGATGGTTAAACAAGGAATTATTCGCAAAAGTACTTCACCATGGGCGAGTCCTATATGTCTAATATGAAAGAAGTCTGGAAAGGTTAGACCCTGTGTGGATTATCGCCGCTTAAATACCATTACAAAAAAAGGACGCATTTCCACTTCCGAGAGTACAAGACTTCCTAGACGCAGTAGGTAGTGCAAGATTCATATCCACATTTGACTTAACCAGTAGATTCCACCAAATTCCTATCCGGGAATCTGATATTCCCAAGACCGCATTCTGCACTAAATATGGCCTCTATGAATACCTAACTATGCCAATGGGAATGACCAATAGTCCTGCGACCTTTCAGCGTGTCATGGAAAATGTTCTTCAGGGACTACAGTGGCATACATGTTTGATATACCTGGATGATATTCTGGTGTTTGGTGCTTCCTTTGATGAACACATGAGCAGGATCGAAGAGATTCTAAGCCGAATCAAAGGGGCAGGGTTTAAACTTAAACCGGAGAAATGTCAGTTACTTCAAAATAGCGTTAACGTTTTAGGGCACACCATTTCTGCAGATGGGATTAAACCCAATCCAGACAACTTATTCAAGGTGAAGGAGTGGCATATCCCGATGAATGCAAAGTATGTCAAACAGATCTTAGGGCTGGGCTCTTACTATCGAAGATTTGTTCAAGAGTACAGTGACCTTGTTAGACCACTTACACAACTGACACACAAAGACACCCCATTTGTGTGGGCAGAAGACTGTCAAAATGCCTTTGATTCTTTAAAAGAGAAACTAATTGGGGCAGAAATAGTAGCTTATCCTAGAGACGAAGGTCTCTACATACTAGATACAGATGCAAGTGATACTCAGAGTGCAGGTGTCCTTAGTTAGGTACAAGATGATAAAGAACATGTTATCAGTTATCATGGTAGCCGTACATTAAACAAAGCAGAAAATAATTATTGTATCACGGAAAAAGAGCTTCTTGCAATCCGACATTTTATAGAGTAATACAGACAATACTTACTGGGTCGAACTTTCTTGGTACGCAACGGATGCTTGAAATGAAAGGAGAAAGTACTAAAAGTACAACAAACAATGAAACAAAAGAAAGTACCGAGAGTACATTATCGCCTATTCAATCCCAAATAACTATTGACGCAGGTTCAGACAGTAATGCATGTGATACGTTATCTCTGTCAGAGGAAAGTGAATCTACACTGAGAATAAGAGCTGTGACTAAACGGTCCCAAAACGCATGTGACAGTGCAACTGTTAATCAATGGACATCCGCTCAGGATATTGTTCAACTGCAAAACTTACGAAATGAAGATCCAGACCTGAAATTGATAAAAAAATGCCCTAAATGCAAAGACAAGACTGCTACATTCGGAAGTTGTATCATTAAGCCCCGCGGTGCGGTACTATTGGAGCATTTGGAACTCCCTTACCATGATGAACGGCTGCATATATCGTTACTTTTATCGGAAAAATGGCACTAGATCGCACCTCCAATTCATTGTCCCAAGGTCTCTGAAGTCTGACATATGATGCCGTCCTATCTGGGCATTTGGGTAGAAAGAAAACATTAGAGAAAACCCTCCA
Source organism: Cyrtodaria siliqua (assembly GCA_037043455.1). Taxonomy (NCBI): domain Eukaryota; kingdom Metazoa; phylum Mollusca; class Bivalvia; order Adapedonta; family Hiatellidae; genus Cyrtodaria; species Cyrtodaria siliqua. The sequence goes on along the minus strand of JAWPHD010008042.1, from coordinate 52,164 downwards.
GCGCTTTTATTGGTTCTGTATCAGAGAAGACGTAAATATGTGGATACTTAAATGTGTTACATGTGCATCTATTAAGAAACCCATTCGTCAACCTCGAGCACCACTTGGAAATATGCAAGTTGGTGCACCCCTTGACAGACTGGCTACTGATTTTCTCGGTCCGTTACCTTTAACTCAACGTGGAAACCGCTACATACTCCTTGTCACTGACCATTTTACCAAATGGGTTGAAATCCTGCCCGTTCCCAATCAATCTGCGGTAATATGCGCGAGTAAAATTTTGAACGAGCTCATAAGTCGATTGGGATGTCCACTTACCATCCGCTCCGATCAAGGTCGCACATATGAAAGTTCCATTTTCAGACAACTTTGTCGCATGTTAGAGATAAAGAAAACGCGAACATGTACGAGAAACACAAGGTGTAATGGAGTAGCCGAAAGATTAAATTGTACTTTTTTACGAATGGTCATATTTACGCGGCGAGCAAGAAGACTGGGATTTACACTTAGGTTGTCTGGCTGCTGCTTATAGAGCTACCCCCCATGAATCTAGTGGTGTCACCCCTAATTTACTGATGCTTGGTCATGAGGTTCGATTACCTGCATAATGAATTTATGGTGGACCAAGCAACCATCCCACCGAAATAACTAGTTATGGCGATTACCCTAAGGCCTAAAATGTAGCATGCGCATGAAGTTGCACGTAAGCACCTTGCAGTCAGTGCACAAAGGTGCACAAAGGCAGGAAGACCTGTATGACGCCAAACTATCTGTCTTCCGTTATACAGTGGGCGATCTTGTGTGGGTGGAAAACCATAACTTCAGACCGGGGCAATCCCGAAAACTGCAACCGGCTTACCAAGGGCCCTGCGTTATAATTGTAAAATACAATGATCTGACTTACAAGGTTCAAATTGATAAAGTGTCCGAGAGAGTTCTCCGTCACAATAAGATGAAGCCTTACGAGGCGGACACCGTACCACGATGGATACGGAAAATTCAAGTTTAAAATTAATTTAGTTGATAATAATAATTCAATCTACAGTCGTCACAAAACTTCGTTTTCTATATCTTTAGGAGAATGTCTCAGATACAAGTCAAGTCCTACGTGACGCTCAGAGGAAGGGCCTACAGATGCCTTATCTGCCCACTTATGTCCACGGCCTATGTAGCGGAGAAAAAGAGGGTCGTTTCGCACATATACAAAGACCACGTGGAACTACCCAGGGCCCCACGTCAAAGTAGTCAGATACCAACACTATTATATATCAATATAACAAAGGGAAACATCATAATGTGTTGTTGTTTTCTTTATATAAATCAATGAAAATTATGAAACTTTGACCAGTATTATAGATGACTATATTCATATTCCATAGTTCACTACAGGGCCCCATTTTACTGCAGTATCTGCACCTTCAGGCCAACTAACCAGGAATCCTTAGAACGTCACATGCTCCCCGGGATCTACCCGTCCCACGGCATCAAGGTGGCCGAGATGGAACGTAAAGGCGTGCGAGTATGTACGGAGGAAATATTAATGCAGTCGTACAATCCAAAGTTGTTGGTCGAAGGTCAGGAATATGTCCAACTGTCGGTCGCAGACTCAGAGCAAAAATGGCGTCTGCGGGCCAGGGACATTGCTCATTCTGGACCGGTCTTCGCCACGCCTCTACCCATGGTATCACCACCCACGGTCACGAGGGACGAAAATGTGCTTGACATACTGCTGGGTTAGTATGACCCCAACGAGACCATCTCACCCAGGTTAAGGACTAAATTACCTTCGCTTTCATCAGCCTGGATGAGGATGAGGTGCCTTTGACACAAATAGCCCCTACGTCACAATACTTCAATCCCAGGTATACATAAGCAGGTTATGTCATCATCTGCCACCGTTACTTCGTCCACCGTCGCTGCCAACACTGTCCCTGCCACCATCGTCCCTGCCATCTCACCATTGCCACCAACGTCACCCCTGTGACTGCCATCCAGACAGAATAGAACAACCTTGTCGCGAAGGCTATTCAGGAGATGAGCTTCAACATCTGCTCATCCCTGGATAAGCAGACTCAGCAATTTGCCATGCTGAGGGCGGCCATGGAATCATTCATGCGACGAATGGACAACCGCGATGTAGAGATGCAGCGTCACCTCGACCGTCCACGCCATGAGGACAAAGAAAACGTATAACCTGCCAACAAAAGGCGCAGAACACGTTCTCCTGCCAGACGACCGGGCCATGATAGGAGGCACCATGTCATGGTGGAAAGCATTGTAGTGGTTCCCAAAAAGAACAAGAAATAATTTTTATTTGATTCAAAAATATTTTGTTATGTAAGTTTACATAAAATCCTGTACCAACCGTGCGTTTCCCTTAAAAAACAACAACACATTATTATTAAGTATAAGGTACATATACACTGATCCTCATTTAGGTAATTTAGGTATGAGGTACATATACACAGATCCTCATTAATGCGATTTAGGTATGAGGTACATATATACATATCCTCATTAGGCGATTTAGTATGAGGTACATATACACAGATTCTCATTAGGCGATTTAGGTATGAGGTACATATATACAGATCCTCATTAGGCGATTTAGGTATGAGGTACATATATACAGATCCTCATTAGGCGATTTAGGTATGAGGTACATATACACAGATCCTCATTTAGGCGATTTAGGTATGAGGTACATATATACAGATCCTCATTAGGCGATTTAGGTATGAGGTACATATATACAGATCCTCATTAGGTGATTTAGGTATGAGGTACATATATACATATCCTCATTAGGCGATTAAGTATGAGGTACATATACACAGATCCTCATTTAGGCGATTTAGGTATGAGGTACATATATACAGATCCTCATTTGAACATTGTATGTGAATGTATTATTCTAAAATGGTTTGTAACTTTCAATTTAAAAACAAACAAAACTAATGTTTTATTGAATCACAATTATCACTACATGATATGTTGAGTAATATAAAAGTACTAAAGGTACTATAATTGCTTTACTATTTAAAGTTAAGTCAATTAGCACTGCAATTTGATGAGGTTATTACATGTTTGCGTACAGTTTGAAGGTCTCACTACACAGTTAGCTCCCTTGAAAGCCACGGTAGATAAAACTTGCGCCATAAAAAGTAGTAGTGTGTTGTTCGGTTTTAAATATTTTTAATAATTGCTGACAGATATATGTATTGCTGTTGCAGGTGAGATGAACACAGTCTGAAATTGGTTGTGCAGCTTAGACGACACTGACATCAGAATATGACAGTTTTATGGGGGATGAAGCAGTGTAGGAATACTGGTACAAACTCTGGAGTAAAAGCCCAATATAGTTCAAAGGATGCCACCACTCCAATTAAAAAAAAACCAACCTGATCAACGTACCATATTTTGTACATTTTTGTGTTTAATAAATAAGTGACTTTTATCTTGGAAACTTTAGGTTCTAAATGGCCCAGTAAACTTTATTCATATAGGCCAACATAGTAAAAGTGTACTGTTTAGTGAGACCTTGAAACGACTTCATCATTAGACGCTTACAAGGCATGCCTCCCTTGACATGGATTAATATTTCCCAGATTCAGTGTTCAAGTATGTGAAAAAATTCATTTTAACATTTTAGGATGACTTTCAGTGAACCAACATTGGATTTTAACAAATATGTAATGATATTACAAACGAAAATAGACTATTCAGTGAGGAATACGGATTACATTCTTTACAATGTTGAATATGGACTGTCAAAATCCCGTTCTGGATTACAATATGGACGACATAGCATGCGTCAGTATGATGGAAGTGGTGGATATACACAGTTAAACGTCACAGCTCATAGAGCAATGTACATGTGTGTACATCAAGTATCTAACATTCCACGAAACATGGATGTAAGTCATCTCTGCCACAACAGCCTATGTTTGCGACCGGATCATCTGAGTTTGGAACCCCATTCCATTAATTTAGAGAGGAAACTATGTACCTACAGTATTCCGAAGACCTGTGTACGTCATGGCCAGTACCAAGATTGCCTGCTACAGTTAAAGGTTGGTGTTTTGATTTTAATTGCTTATCTCCAGTATTATCAATGTTAAAAGTGTACCCCACCCACCTACTTCAACTGCTATAACTGAAAATGCATAAAATAATGTATGTAATTCAAGGACACGTCCCTTTTATTTATCTAGTCTAGAACATCGGTCGCGTAGGTTTTTAAACCCTGGCGCTTTTCGTCATATGCTTTGATTTTTTTCTAATTTTGTTTGGTATCGTCTTGTTTTGTATTTGTGTGATTTTTGTCTCAATTTGTCGTAGTCATTTTTGTCCTGCAATTGTTTTAAAGTGCGCAAAATATTCGTGTTTTCTCAGTGTGGTGCGCCAACTGCAGCTGCTTTTTCTAGTGCTGAATTTGCACGACCATCATTCAATCGGGCGGCTGCGCTTAGTTTGCGACCTTTTGCATTTCGTCGAAAAGTGACATCCTTTGGACTCGAGACATTATATCCCCGATGAGATGCCTCCAGCTTGTTGGTATCTGCATGCAATCTTGTTTTTTCAATTGCCAATTTACCGAGCCTGATATCGAGGCACATCATTAGCACTGTTCTGTCTGAACCTTTAATTTCGAGCTTTTGGCAAAAAACTAGGCTGCCAGCAATTTGAAGGTGGTAGTCCCGAACAAACAAATGAATTTTTACGACATGCTTCGCCACACTTTCCAGAAATGCATTTGATGATTGCTGTCTTCAATAATTTTGCTTTTCTTTTAAGTAGATATATGTTGCTGCCAACTTCTGCGTGCAATTTTTAGTACTCCATGTGTACGCGGTCACCGATATCTTTAGAAAATCTGTTCTGTATGTATTGTCGGTCTTTTTTGGTTTTTGCTGGGAACATTTGTTTACTAACATTTTCTTTTTTTATTATTTTTTTCATTGATTTGGTTAAGTGTATAACATCGGCTGACCTTTCCATTTCCGTAGTATCAGCACGCTGTTGTTGTTGAGCGTCTCGTGCGCCCATAAATGCATGACTGTCGCCGTCTGTTGTCATGTTACTTATCGTAACTGGGTTCTTGCTGCGGAGAATTGTTGACATACATGCATGGGCTTCTCTATACTCATCGCCTGTAAATTTAACAGAAATTGTTTAAATAATAAAAAAAAATTGTTTTAAAAATGTGCTGTGCTGTGCTGTGCTGTATGCTGTATGCTATGCTAGGTGTTTTATTATAGATATCAAGTACAGTTGCTGCCACGCGGATTACGACTAATCACACTCAATGCGGGGATTTTATCTCACCGCGGACACACTGATTTTGTCCCCGCAATCGGCGGACAGTCCACTCAACGCGGGGACAATAACTTTTGACCACCGCGATTTACCTTCAGTATCATGTACACTTATGCAGTCAATTTAATGCATTATTTATTCAATAACTATTAAAAAATCGAAGCAGAAGACAATTTTACGGAAACTTCAATGCCCGGATAATGTATTCATTGTGGCGTAGCCTATAACGTACTTCGCGGTTACTGAACATAAAATTCAATTCGTAATTCTTATACTGGAAATTAGAATTATATTTTTAATTAATCGTTATTTGTAACACATTTTACTATTCTGCTGTTGATTATTAATACATCGATGGGTTCTTTAGTCAGAAATAATCCGAAAAATGTGTAAAGAATTCCGGGTCTATTTATTAGTGCCGCCTTCTTAATAGGTACACACATCGCAAAGGATTCTGGGTAGCTAATTTATGTCCGGTGAAGAGAAATGCGACTTTCTAGCATAACATAGCATAGCAAACATCATAACATAGCACAGTACATCATTGCAGCATAGCATAGCACAGTACAGCATAGCAGCATAGCAGCATAGCACACATCATAGCATAGCACACATCATAGCACACAGCATAGCATAACATAGCATAGTATAGCACACGTCGTAGCATAGCATAGCATATCACACATTATATTATAGCATTACACACATCATAACATAGCACACATCATAGCACACATCATAACATATCATAGCATAGAATAGCATAGTATACATCATAGCATAGCACACATCATATAGCATTGCACACATCATAGCATAGCACACATCATAACATAGCATAGCATAGCATATCATAGCACACATCTTAGCATAGCACACATCATAGCATAACATAGCATACATCGTAGCATATCATAGCATATACCACTGAATAGCACATAGAATAGCAATGATGGCTGTGCTGTTAATGCTATGCTATGCTATGCTATCCTATTTAGTGTAGTGTAGTGTAGTGTAGTGTGTGAGTACTTGCGAGTGATTTAAACAAACACATATTGTGGTTAGGCTAATGTGTAATATAATGAAATGTTGTTTTTACCGATTATGTCATCATTCTGCAGATTTTTCGGGCAACCACTCTTCTCGTCACATTTATTGTGATCATTTTTAGCGCACAATTTACTACTAAATTGCATGCCGATGATTTTTTGATACTTCGTCGGCTTTTCACAAATTGTAGTGCTGACTTGTGTTGCTGGCTGACTAGGAGTTGTCTCCCCTGCGGATTTCATGCTGTTATTGTATTGGGAATCAATGCCCCCCAGAATAGATGTGTCTGGTTTGAAACCTAGTGCTATATTGTTATATATTGCCGTGCTCTGGCGAAGCTAGCCTCTGCAACTTCTTCTGTTTTTGAAGCCGCGTAATTACTGTGTTTCTGCATTGTACCATATGAGGATGGTGGAATTTTCAAACTTGTCATAATAAACCTTAAGTCATTTGGACCGCACTTAGTATCCAACAATCCAGCAGCCACAGAAATGTTGATGTCAGCATTGTTTGCTCCAGGCTTGTCTCTGTTTATTTCTCCATACAGTTTGTAAGCTCTTCTAGTAAATTGGCATTAAGTGCACATGAACCTCTCTTTCCAGCAGAAACCCCATTGTTTCTCGACACTTAAAGTCAAATTCCAATTTTCCATCACAGCCGGCATCCCAGAAACGATGAGAAGTGTAACTGTCGAAGAACATGTCAGCCGTCTTACCTATATGGAAGATACGGTACGTACTGAGTTCGTTGTTACATTGTTTTGTATTACTACTGCGAGGTTTGAGGGCTTTTTCAATAGCTGTCTCTCTTGCATGTGATGGTCGCAAAATCATGGTGTTTGGTACTTTTTTGTCGACAGCTCCACAAAAAAACACATTTAAATTTGTATTCTTGCTCACAATGCTGTCATATACATCCTTTTGCATTCTTTTCATTTGTGGTCTTGCTGAATCAGAATTGGACCACTTCTGTAGGTCGGCTGCTCTTCTTTGATCAAAACCTTTCTGAAAGTTTGTTCCTTTTCTCCTATTCTTTGGTACATTTTTTGGTTTTGTCCTTTTGTTCCACACCATTTTCTTGTTTTATACATACACAGTTACTTCTAAACAGTTGCAATGACTTTTGAACAACGATATTAGATACTGTTAAGTAAAATCCCATATTATCTCTTCATACAGGAAGATGGGAGCTATCTGGATTCTTACTGGCCATAGAGGAATGTCATTTTGAAGACAGAAGCCATTGTTGGCATCAGCTTTCAGCAGATTATCGGACAGGTAAATCTGTTCTGCAAATATTACAGAATGTTTGGAAGTAGAAAATAAGATTCAACACTGATGTCAATTTTAGTAAAACAGATTTTAATGATGAAAATACATATTACCATATAAGGACATACTTCTGCAATTAACAACTTATGCAATACTGCATTCAAAACAAACTTCACACTGTTTGTTAGATACTGTAAATACTGCATGTTGCATTTTTTGCCATAAATTCATTTTTTCTGAGACAAAGTAGCAATAATTGTTATTGTCTTTAATATAATTGCTTATAGTTGTCGCGGTTATGATTTTAATGACAGTACCATCATAACCCCACCTTGAAGGTCTCACTACACAGTTAGCTCCCTTGAAAGCCACGGTAGGATAAAACTTGCATGTTTAGTGATTGACCCGTCTACAGTCAGTCATTACGCTTCACTTTTCACTTGTGCGATGACTGGACTACCTCTTGGGACTCTATGATTGTACCTACAGAAACCCCAACTAAGGGAGGTGGGTGCATGAGCTTTCGTCCATCGGGTTTTCTGGTCGTACCCTAGATTGGTTTTCTCTTTAGCTGCAACTATTATGGTTGTTCAAAATACGATTCTGGATACATCCTGAGATGTTTATTATTTTGTATATATATCTTTAGTTAGTTTCTCTGGATGTGGACTTTATTGTTAGAGATTTCCTTTTGATGGGATGTAGTTTTGTTTACACTGTCTTGTCTATTTGGGCGCTGAAGACAGGATAATAGCGAGGATTGTGCACATATAAAATCGATTCAAGCTAACCAGTAGGCCTTATTGCCTACTGACCGTTCCAAGTCGGTAACCCTGTCTTCACCACCCGTTCTGTTGTTATTTTGGCTCTTTCATTGTAGTTTCAAGTCCTTGTTTGCAGTACAGTGCGGACCTACGATGCCACCTACGTTCGGGCGCTGTGGTTTCTATAGGACCCTATATATCTTTTTTTGAGCCATAAAAAGTAGTAGTGTGTTGTTCGGTTTTAAATATTTTTAATAATTGCTGACATATATATGTATTGCTGTTGCAGGTGAGATGAACACAGTCTGAAATTGTTGTGCAGCTATTAGACGACACTGACACCAGAATATGACAGTTTTATGGGGGTTGAAGCAGTGTAGGAATTCTGGTACACACTCTGGAGTAAAAGCCCAAAATAGTGCAAAGGATGCCACCACTCCATTTAAAAAAAAAAAAACCTGGTCAACGTACCATATTTTGTACATTTTTGTGTGGGCAAATGACTGTGTTTCATAAATAAGTGACTTTTAGATTGGAAACTTTAGGTTCGAACTGGCCCGGTAAACTTTATTCATATACGACAACATAGTAAAAGTGTACTGTGTAGTGAGACCTTCAAATGTAACTGTTATATATAATATCTATTTTATACATTTTATTTTTGCTCATGGGGACATTTTGCTTGGTGGAGGGGAAGTAATGTAATGATTAGGCCTCTCTGTCCAAGTCCCTTTGCTCCTACTTTGGGATAACTTCAGATAGCTTGATATTTTAAACATACGATCTAAGTAGATGTGTTTTAGATTATATAAAGTTAATAACTTATCATATTTATGAATGTCAGTTTACTGTAAATTGTTGTTTTGAATACGTTTTCAATACACCAAAACTGTGTTGTAAGCAAGTGGTGGGGGAAAGTAATCTTACCAGTTAAACTTCATGAGTTTTCGTACATTCTTCATCTTATGACTTCAAGTGTAGGATAACCTCCATCCATAAACACTATTTGTATCATAAATTGTCATGATTTGTCATTGTTCATTATGCAAAGATGTATATTTGATGAGTATTTACTGAGCAAATGACTTTCAATTTCAGCGCCATACCTCCACTAAGGAGAGCTCTTTTGTGTATAAAAATCTATCTTTAGTAACGTTTGACTTCAGTTTAAGGCCACACGGAGATATTGCATTGTTTTATTTCATCGTTAATTGTGTAAAAGTGTACTTATTTATACATTTATTATTTTATGATATCAAATTGTAACGAAACAACGCGCCTTCGGATTCTGGAATATTCTCAAATATTCAAGAATTAAAATACTGAACAAACAACATTATCTTTTCATAACTTTACCCAATTAGTCAACAAATTATAAAATCAACATTTTGTTTGGCAGATATGGTCACAGCCCTACATGTATTGAAGCGAGGCGGAATCCAAGCGGTAATCGCGGCAGCTCATTGTATTGCCTATAATGAAATTGGATCGCTGGCCTTTAAAACTAAGTGGCTCGCTGGCCTTTAAATAACTAAGTGGCTCGCTGGCCTTTATGCAACTTAGTGTCTCGCTGGCCTTTATATAACAAACTGGTTCGCTGGCCTTTATATAACCAAATGGATCGCTGGCCTTCATATTTAAGTGGCTCGCTGGCCTTTATATAACATGGCTCGCTGGCCTTTATATATATGGCTCGCGGGCCTTTATAAACCTCATTGGCTCTCGCTGGCCACCTAAAACTGCGGCAGTACAATATACATTGCTTTTTTGAAAGAATTCATATAATAGAATTCGCATAATATAAAATTCGCTCTATAGGAAACACAAGTTGCCAAGAAACTTGGGAACTAGCCAAATAGATCGAAATTTTATTTGCCGCAAAAATATCTACAAAGTGACCAGATCTTACTGCAAGTAAAATCTACCGTATTGTCACCAGAGATATTCGCTGCGACACTAAAATAATGGGACTGTCAACCGCCAGAATTCCGCCACGAAAACAGACTGTTGGAATGCCTATGAAAAACAGGCTGTTGACCCCCAATTCTAGGCGGACCTCTTAATGGAACGTTAAGCTGTCAGATGTTAAGAAGGCTTCAATTGCACCTTGCAAAGAGTTTAAGAATATGTCACAACCCACATCCGACAGATGGCAGCCACCACGGCGAAAAAACCCAGGTTCATCCAGTGTGACTTCATGCTTAATGACCCTGCCCTTAGATGATAACAGTGCTGTTTGATGACCCATCCTATTAAAACGAAATCTTTTGTCGTCCAGCGCTTTAGACGATGAGTCGGGCCATGAAGATTGCCAGTTTAACCGTGGCAGAATGTCAGACCACGCAACTTTAGTCTTTGGAAAGGTTCTAAGTAAAAAAACAAAATTTCGCTTCACCATGCGCAGCATTTTTTGTGCTGGTACACGCACTACATCATTGCCTCCGCAATGTAACACAATCAGTGCAGGAGACCTTCTCTGCAGACTAATCCACTGAAGCTCCTGGCGCAAAGTGAGACTATCCGGTTTGTCTTCCCAAGTTAGACCGCGTGATCCCCGCCAAATCAATTTAACACCCATTTTTTCCAAGGTCAAATATGGCTTCTGCCTGAACAAAGCCCATTGTTCGTCCCAATAAATCATTGAGTCGCCTACCAGATAAACATCGGTAAATAAAATATATCCATTACTGCACATTTATAACCAAGTTGACACAATCATATCATTACAACTAAAAACGAATATATTTTTTATATGCAGTACTTTGCCATCTGCCCATTTTTTGAATTAAAGCATTGGAAACCCCATCCATAGCCAAATCCGTTGCCCTACCTATCCTGAAGCTATGACTCTTAAAATGTGCATTCGACAAACCGAGATAGTTCAATACTTTTTGCAAAACACCACTAAAATGACTTCTGGTAAGTGGGCGAGAATTAGCATGTCTAAATAACAAGCCATTTGCCTTTGGCCTTAGGGAAATGTACCCAAACAATGTATGTACCGGGCATATTGTAATACTCGGTTTGGCACCCAATTGAAGGAAAATAGGCCTCCCACTCTGATTGTTTTTGGATTTCCGAAGCCGTAACCTAACAAAGGATCTCTTTCTACTAAATAGAACATCATCAACCCTTAGAGGATAACCGTCTTGTTTTTGATCCGAAAATACCACTCCCCCACTCTAAACAGCCCAAAATAGGCAAGGCAAAATGCAGCTTTGAACAGACCGTCTCAAAACTATCAAAGCACACTATGTGGAGAGCCCCGATAATCTTAAGTAAAATTCCCTGTGTAATGGGTGCCCTAGCAAGCTCCAAAAACCCTCCAGCATTTTCCTGACAATAAAACAATCAGTTGGATCCGCATATTCATGTAGCTTATGTAAACAAGAGGCCCAAGAGGGCCTGTGAACGCTCTACTGGCTGTTATACCATTGATGAATCGAGTCGTACTACATGGTGTCTAGAGTGTACACAAGGTTTTTCAAGTATTTGACCTAGTGACCTAGTTTTTGACCCCATGGGACCCATTTTCGAACTTGACCAAAATATAGTTAAGACAACATTTCGACAAAGTTTCATCAAGATCGGGTCAGAAATATGGCCTCTAGAGTGTACTAGTGACCTAGTTTTTGACCCTGTTTGACCCTGTGTGACCCATTTTCGAACTTTAGCAAGCTATAATTGAGACAAATATTCTGACAAAATTGCATCAAGATCGGGTCAAAAATATGGCCTCTAGAGTGTACACACGGTTTTTCCAAAGTTTGACCTAGTGACCTAGTTTTTAACACCATGTGACCCATTTTTGAACTTGACCAAGATATAATTAAGACAAACATTTTGACAAAGAGTGTACACAAGGTTTTTCCAATATTTGACCTAGTGACCTAGTTTTTAACCCCATGTGACCCATTTTCAAACTTGACCAAGATATAATTAAGACAAACATTCTGACAAAGTTGCATCAAGCTCGGGTCAAAAATATGGCCTCTAGAGTGTACACAAGGTTTTTCCAATATTTGACCTAGTGACCTAGTTTTTAACTTTATGTGACCCATTTCCGAACTTGATCAAGATATAATTAAGATAAACAATTTGACAAAATTTCATCAAGATTGGGTAACAAATATGACCTCTAGAGTGTACACAATTTTTTTCAAGTATTTGACCTAGTGACCTAGTTTTTGACCCCACATGACCCATTTTTGAACTTGACCGAGATTTCATTGAAACAAACATTCTGACAAAGTTTCATCAAGATCCGGTCAAAAATATGGCCTCTAGAGTGTACACACGGTTTTTCCAAAGTTTGACCTAGTGACCTAGTTTTTAAAACCATGTGACCCATTTTTAAACTTGACTAAGATATAATTAAGACAAACATTTTGACAAAGTTTCATCAAGATTGGATCAGAAATACGGCTTCTAGAGTGTACACAAGGTTTTTCAAGTATTTGACCTAGTGACCTAGTTTTTAACCCCATGTGACCCATTTTCAAACTTGACTAAGATATAATTAAGACAAACATTCTGACAAAGTTGCATCAAGCTCGGGTCAAAAATATGGCCTTTAGAGTGTACACACGTTTTTTCCAATATTTGACCTAGTGACCTAGTTTTTGACCCAACATGACCCATTTTCGAACTCGACCGAGATTTCATTGAGACAAACAATTAAGATAAACATTCTGACAAAGTTGCATCAAGCTCGGGTCAAAAATATGGCCTCTAGAGTGTACACAAGGTTTTTCCAATATTTGACCTAGTGACCTAGTTTTTAACTTCATGTGACCCATTTTCGAACTTGATCAAGATATAATTAAGATAAACAATTTGACAAAGTTTCATCAAGATTGGGTAACAAATATGACCTCTAGAGTGTACACACGTTTTTTCAAGTATTTGACCTAGTGACCTAGTTTTTGACACCACATGTCCCATTTTTGAACTTGACCGAGAGTTTATTAAGACAAACATTCTGACAAAGTTTCATCAAGATCAGGTCAAAAATATGGCCTCTAGAGTGTACACACGGTTTTTCCAAAGTTTGACCTAGTGACCTAGTTTTTAAACCATGTGACCCATTTTTGAACTTGACCAAGATATAATTAAGACAAACATTTTGACAAAGTTTCATCAAGATTGGGTCAGAAATACGGCTTCTAGAGTGTACACAAGGTTTTTCAAGTATTTGACCTAGTGACCTAGTTTGTAACCCCATGTGACCCATTTTCAAACTTGACTAAGATATAATTATGACAAACATTCTGACAAAGTTGCATCAAGCTCGGGTCAAAAATATGGCCTTTAGAGTGTACACAAGGTTTTTCCAATATTTGACCTAGTGACCTAGTTTTTAACCCCACATAATCCATTTTCGAACTTGACCGAGATTTCATTGAGACAAACATTCTGACAAAGTTTCATGATGATTGCATCAGAAATGTGGCCTCTAGAGTGTACACAAGCAAAAGTTAACGGACGGACGGACGACGGACGACGGACGACGGAAGACGGACAACACACCATCCCATAAGCTCTGCTAAAAACTTAGAGCAGAAATGTAAGTAGATACAGATGCCGGTGAATAACCTTTCTGTAAACAAATGAAATAAACCAAGTAACATGGTCAACTTGAACCGGCCATTTATCTTCAAGAGCATAGCATACCCGAAATTCTTTGAACTTCTTAATAGCCCCTTTATACACTGCTTTAGTATTAACAGTAATGCTAGCGGCCACCATCTCCTTCACACCGAATTGAATATGTCGAATAGATGGATCGGCACAGGAAAAGGTTCTTGCTCTGCGCATGGAGCTAGCCGACGAAATGTCTGTACCTGCAAGCGTGAAAGAGCATCCGTTAACACGTTTTTCTTCCCAGGAATATGTTTGGCTCCAAATGCAATGTTAAATTTTAAACATTCCAAAGTCAAAGCCCGAACTATTATCATAACATCCTCTGACTTTGATGTCATACTATTAAGGATGTGTACCACCGCCTGATTGTCTGAACGAAATAAAATTGTCTTATTTCTGAGAAAGTTTCCCAAACTACCACACAAACTAAAATTGGAAACATTTCCAACACAGTAACATCCTGAGTTAACTTTTGCTCATGCCATTTAACTGGCCAACTGCCATACATCCATCTACCTTCAAAAAAGGCGCCAAACGCGCAACTGGATGCATCTGTGAACCACTGAACATCATCATTTGTTACCCAAAATCTCTCGTGAAAAACCGAAATGCCAATAAAACTATGAAAAAATAATTCATTCCACATTTGTAAGTCTTCTTTCATACCTCTAGTAACATGTAGTCGATGAAATGGCTTTTTCAACCCTTTTGTTTGATTAATTAACCGTCTAATGAAAGGCCTACCAGGAACTATGGCTCTACAGGCAAACTTTATATAACCGGGTCTCGGGTGTAATATTTGAACACACAAAACTTCCCAGGTTTAAACTATTTATTCGTCCAGGTTCGCAATATACGAATCAAACCATATTTTGAGCCTGAAACATATAAGAACAACAACGGTAAAACTAAGTGAAAATCGATCAGATAAGCTAAACGGCTCAATTCAGCAAATGCAACATTTCACGTACATGTATACTATAAAAACACTTAAAACAGTCTTACCAGAATCGCTTCCATAATATTATGCGTTTCTCAATAAATACGCTAAAAGATAAGAGCTTATGTAATATGGCAAAGCCTATCTATCAATCTATAGCTAAGTTTGGTCTCGCGACCTTACCCTCAGAAAGCTAGATGTAGAATTGCCACGTAGGTAGAGATAGGAAGGCGGGAGTTAGTAATTTTAGCGCCAATAAGGGGTTATCGGGTGTCAACCCCGTGCATGCAGTGAGAACTTCTCATCCTCGATAAACACTCTAAACCATTCACTCACACCATATCGACACAATAAACACAGAGACAACACAGTACGCAACATAGTACACCACGAAACAGTTAGTACGAGCGCTTGCCAGCTTAGCATATAAATATAGTTAAAACAATTGATATTATCATCAAAACACTTTATAAACACTCGGTTACATTTAAAACCCCAATAAGAGATTGCATCTCACGTAAAGTAGTCTTCTTCGCAGACTGCATAGCCCTGATTTTCTCTCTGATTTCCAAAATTTTATCTGTGGGAATTCGAACTAACATATTTTCAGAATCTATTTCTAGACCCAAAAACACCAACACTGTAGTCGGCCAAATTGTCTTTTCAGAAGCAACCGGAACACCAATTTCGTCCGCTATGTCAAAAAATACTTGCATAATCGTTAAGAAGTCATCCGTATGTTTACGACCAGCATGTAAAAAATCATCCACATAATGTTTTAAATCTCCCACTGGTGATCTATACTTGAGCAAATATTCAATAAAAGTTGAAAATTTCTCGAACAACGAACAACTCATGGATAACATTTTGTCCACATAATAATGGTTCTGAAACATGAAACCTAGTTAATATCCGTTTTCCCCATAAGACACCCCCTACCCATGTCCTGTACCATGTGAATAGCCTCGTCAAAACTTGTATACTGCACTGAACAGAATTTAGGATCTATGTTATCATTTACTGATGAAAACTCTAGATAAGATAAATTATGTATAAGACGAAATTCACCAGGGGAGTGTTTTGGAATCAAGCCTAAAGGAGAAACCCGCAAAGTCGAAACTGGCCTATGCTTAAAAGGACCGCAACTCTGCCCTCCAACCAGTATAATTCAATGGAAAACCGAACTCGAAACCATTAGCTAACTCCTTAGCCACCAGCTGATTGCTATATAACTTTAGGGCTTCTTTTAATGGATCCAATTGTATGGGGGTTTTACACAATGAGAACAAACTTAAATTACCACCTGCCTCTGAAACTTGTCCTTAGTCCAAAACCCCTTGAAAAGGAACTGAATCTGTTGCCCCTGAAGCCCCGAAAACTAGACGTGCCCCTTCCTGCAGCAGTATTTGATCTAGCCCCCTGTTCGCAACGGAACATGCCGTGGAACTTGCAAAGCTCGCAAGCATGAGTAAATCGACAATTGGCCCATTTACAAAAGCCATTATTAAAACCCCTGCATACCATGCCTCCAGAAAGGGATGACCCTATTGGAGAAATTGATCCATTTGGAATTGAACTATTAACCGTCATTGTCCGCATCCACAAATCGGAATTAATTTTGGCCCAAGACTTGCAGTAGATAGCCTCATTCGGAATTGCTCATCGTACTTTTACCACGGTAACCTCTTGCCTGCCGCCTCTCTAATTACAGACATATATTTCAGCAACTCATCTGCTTTTGTAGAATACCTCTGAATATATACATCGGTAACAATTAAAAAGGCATCAGTCCACTGATTGATAGTCAATATTTTGGCCTTTGACTCGGTTGACCTCACCTCGATCTTTCCCTCACTATTTAACATCAATAAATTGTTCAACTCCTTTATGTATACGCTGTTGTCAAGTAGCAAAGACAGTTATGAATTCATTACCCCAGATATTTCTTTTAATTTTTTATCGAGACATGTTCGGACAAACAATCCTCAGTTAAGGCTAACATTCCTGGCGTTTTGCCGAAATCCAGACTCTTAATGAGGGAATCCTCAAAATCCGTCTTACCCAAAGACGTTGAACTGCCCCACCCTCTCAACCTCATAATCAGACACGACCCGCCGTGGACGTTTGGCGCTCGCCTGGCCCGCCTTCCCAGTCTCCTTTTTTGCCAGATTTAGCGCTCCTCGCTTTCCTCTTAACTGCCAAAGCATCCCTCCGTACCTTCCCTCTACCAGACATTACTGTCAGTTCGCCGATGGACTTAAATTGTCTGAGATTTGATGAAATTTCTAACAGAATGACCAGAAAATAATCTGATATTCTGTGTAAACCGGAAATAAAGGGAACCGGAAGTAGAATTATCTGCGCGTAACTGATCCACTGCGGAGCGAGTTTTAACACAATTAGGATCAAAGTACCGACAGTACTAAATTCAATTTGTTACAAAAATAGATGTGATTATTGAGTGAACCAATAATCTTTCTTATTGAATATCGGTACAGGTTTAAATCTTAAATTATTTATTGTATAAGTCAAATGTAAACTCTCCCAACATAATATGGTTGAGCTGAACCGACGTCCCGACATGAATCTGTGGATTCCCAACTGCCCTACGATATTCTGTAGAGTTGTGGATTTTCCAACAAGATTCTGTTGGATTGCCCAACCAAATTTGGATGGATCTGAGTTTAGTATAAAAGCAGCCGAATTTTAGAATCGAGGACTTTCAGCATTCAGAATCCGTGGGGAGCAGTCGCATTTTGGCCCGTTTGTAAATTAGCAGAGTTTCATATTTCGCGCCGGGTGACGCCATTATACCAGTAGTTGAGTATTAGAGGTGCGTCACAGGGTATTTTCGGGTAACTTGCGAAATAAGCGACTATTGGCCGGATGTTAACTGAGAGTCCTCTTTAAATATAAAAGGCTTTGGAAGATAGTATTTCTGTTCTGAAAGTACTTGTTAGAATATTATAGTAGTATTATATAAAGGAGTGAATACAGTAGCGAGTTGTAGTTATTCCAAGACCAATAACTTTAATGGTATAGAACAAGTGAGTCCTGACAAGAATTTACGTCACTTGCAAGACGAGAGGCTGCTCGGTTGTAGCATATGCATTAACTTAACAGTACGGTCTGTCACTTTTAGAGGTGTATAGCGGCGTCACCCTTGCAATCTTCGTTACGCTATGCTGCATGTGCTTTTTTTAATATTTCTGCTTTTTAGCATGTGTGCTTTTTTAGAATGACTGTTTTTTTATTGTGTTATTAGCAAGTGACTAAGATTGCACGTGCAATATGTTTTGAAGTATTCAACTAGTTATCAACAGTAGCCAATTGGGTTGCCTCTACCTCCCGCAAAATGCCACCGTCATCGGAGGGCGTTATGCCTCCCTTAGGTGATACTTTCAAGATTAAGGAGTTTTTTCCAGGGGCAGAATCTGGGTGCCGGAACAATATTGTTTGAGGGGGGTTGCAAGCGTCTGATCATAGCAGAGGGCCCAACTGACATCAAAGGGTTCGCCTTCCCAGTTAGCGAGATCTCCCTGGAGAATCTTACCCCGAGTGTTTTTTATGCATGTTACAGTTTATTTTAACGGATTATTATATGTGTATATCCTTAATACTGTACTCACAACAAGCTCACATTAGAGTAGGCGATTGTCTCTAAACAATGTTTAGTGTACTCAACAAAATTATGTGTAACACTAATATGTGAGCTGTATCTGTATTAATCATACAGACTACCTTCCCCGTGTTTTAATCATGGAGGCAGTATAATACTTTAGATAAGTTATGTTAAAATCTCTTACAAAGTATATTAACTAGGACAACAGTGTCTACTTTACCAGGAAAACAATATCCTGTATGCAAAAGATCTTTCGGAAAAAAATTCCTTCGTCAGCTGCCATAAAGAGTGTGTTATATATTTGGCTTATTAGCCCGTATACACGTATATCCACCCTTGCGAATTTTACATGCGTATTCTCTACCAGTATGTGTTAAACTGTGTTCCGTGGTCTATGTATTAGTATATATATATTCACTTCCATTCTTTACATGTATATATTAGATCGTTTTCACACTAATTTAGTATCAGAATACTAGAAGTTGGCATGTGCCGATCGAATAGTGTATGCTGTCAAACATTTTATGTTTTCAGTGTATTGTAAGTTTGTTGCAATTTGTTGTATTGTAAAAGTTACTGGGTGTTGTAATCGCTTTGAGGTGTATGTTATTTTATTACAATTCTCCAGATCATGGTCTGGCGAGATTTTTGTGCAATCGTTTAATCTCTTTGTGTAATAAATACACTAAGCTACACTCAATTGAGTAACACTAAGAGTCGATCCTAACGGTTAACCAAGCTCCAATATTCTCTACTTTATAATGTGACAACTGGTCTTCAAACCATCAAACCATCACATTCACATGTAGTGAAGTGTGTGTGTGTGTGTGTGTGTGTGTGTGTGTGTGTGTGTGTGTGCACTGTATATTGTGTGTTTGTTTACCGCTTAAATATACTTTTTAAAGTCAAAACAAGTTTCAGCCTTTGTCCGAAAGCAATTACGAGTTTGTTTACCGTTTCTATTGCTTGTATAACTGATTTCAATTTCACCAAGGTTTTAATTGATTTATAGTTTTTTAGTCGAGTGAGAACTCAACTCTGTGTATATACACACTGTAGAGTATTTAACATCTGTAATACATTGGTCCCGCGGTAATGCCTATCCACGACTAATTACCACATGTAGAGGGTGTGAATTGTATTAGCAGAGTTACAATAATACAAATATGAGAAAGAGTAATATGTCATTTACTGGAGAGTAACAAAATATTCCCTTGTAAGCTCACGCTTTAAACATGATGACGTTTCATCAGTGTATTATAAATGACATTGTGCGTTTTTACATAACAAAACCGAATTGTTTGTATAACTAACTTCACAGAGACAGTCACATACAGACGCATATTATATATTTTAAGATCTTAACATGTGAGGAACATAGTAAAGAATATTATTATATAAGCGCAAATATGGACTTTGATTTCGGTCAAAATTATGGAATAAAGGGAAAACGCTATAAACTGAAAGATGTTACTAAATCATAGACTATATTAAAACAAGTGTGTCAATTCGCATATTGTGCTAAATAAAACTACGTACAGTTAACGTAGAAGTGTCAGTATAAATATATATGTTCGACAGAAACTTATAACAAATAATAATTCAATGATAATATGGAAACACGTCCTATTAATTGCGAATTAAGTCTAAAACGTGTTTCGACTTTAAAAAGTATATTTAAGCGGTACACAAACACGCAATATACAGTGTTTATACACACAGAGTTGAGTTCTCACTCGACTAACACACTGAAAAATCAATACAACACTTGGTGAAATTGAAATCAGCTATACAAGCAATAGAAACCGTAAACCAACTCGTAACTGCTTGCAAACAAACAGTATATTTAAGCGGTAAACAAACACGCAATATACAGTGTATGTACACACACACACACACACACACATAATTTACTACATGTAAATGTGATGGTTTGAAGACCAGTTCTCACATTATAAAGTAGAGAATATTGGAGATGGTTAACCATTAGAATCGACTCTTAGTGTTACTCAATTGAGTGTAACTTAGTGTATTTATTACACGAAGAGATTAAACGATTGCACAAAAATCTCGCCAGATCATGACCTGGAGAATTGTAATAAAATAACATAAACACTCAAAGCGATTACAATACGCAGTAACTGTTACAATGCAACAAATTGCAACAAACTTACTATACACTGAAAACAAAGAATGTTCGGTAGGTGATTGTAACAGCATACACTACTCGATCGGCACATGTCAACTTCTAGTATTCTGATACTAAATTAGTGTGAAAACGTTCTAACATATACATGAAAAGATTGGAAGTGAATATATATAATAATACATAGACCACGGTAACACACGATACCACACAGTTTAACACATACTGGTAGAGAATTAGAGAATACACATGTAAAATTCGCAAGGGTGGTTATACGGGCTAATAAGCCAAATATATAAGTAACACAACGGTGCCTCTTTACGGCAGCTGACGAAGGAATTTTTATTCCGAAAGATCTTTTGCATACAGGATATTGTTTGTAAAGTAGACACTGTTGTCCTAGTTAATATACTTGGTAAGTGAGTTTTAACATAACTTATCTAAAGTATTATACTGCCTCCGTGATTAAAACACGGGGAAGGTAGCCTGTATGGTTAATACAGATACAGCTCACATATTAGTGTTACACATAATATAACTGAGTACACTATACATTGTTTAGAGACAATCGCCTACTCTAATTTGAGCTTGGTGTGAGTACAGTATTAAGGATATACACATAATTATCCGTAAAAATATACTGCAACATGCATACAAAAACACTCGGGGTAAGATTCCCCGGGGGATCTCGCCAACTGGGAGGCGAATCCTTAGGGTCAGTTGGGCCCTCTGTTGTGGTCAGACGCTTGCAAACCCATCAAACAGTCCGAACGTTTAACCAAATTTTCTTTAGTCCAAACGGGGGCATACATTGGTCAAAAGAAATGACAGAGTTATGAAAACTGCATAAGCTTGTTAGATTTTTTTAATACCGTATTTATGTATGAACAGTGTCATTTACTTATGTCAAGCCGTTTTGGACATACCAGCTAACATGTACAATTAAGTCAGAGTCCAAGGAGGGGGCATTTTTTATAGACGATGAAGTTTCAAGTTTCATTTTATTCTGTCAATTACGTTTGGAAATACGAGTCTACGCGCAAAATGCTAACCCACGCAGAAGCGAGAGCAATAGCTTTTATTTTCTTCTAACTATTACAATGAACATGTTTGTTATCATTGGCACACATGATTAGAAAATATTTGGTATAACAGTAACTATTTTGTTACAACAGGTAAAAATTAAGTTGTTGTGGTCGAAACATGGAACGCTTTGTTTTGTTTAATCAAAACAACGATTTCACAGTGATATGTTACCGTACAAATTCATTAACATATATTATCACCGTTTATATCATTATGTAAGTCACTGACTCAATTTGTATTAATAGTTATACGGATTATGGCAGGATAATTCCAGACGGTTTAATTATAAATTATGTAGCGAACTTTTTGCTTTAATAATTCTTACGCCGAATTGAGGGGTAAAGGCTACTTCCTACACCAATCTACTATTTATAAATGACATTTCTATTAAATACGCAATTCTTTGTCCATAGGCTTCTACATAAGCTGTACACATTTTGGGTTTACAGTAAGCATTTCTTTCCTTGCTGAATATACGTAACCCGGCGTTGTATAGGCGCCTTAACACGGCAAGCTGTTCCTGTCGCCTGGTTTTGTCATAGTAATGAAAGTGCAACTCGATTAATAATTGCTTAACATTGTTGAGTGATCCACTGTCCATCATTTCATTTAAGGTACTCCACTCTTTGTTCTCTATGTCTATCTTCAACAGATCTATGGTTCTCTGAAAAATAAAATCGGAATGAGCATGATGTGAGAAATAATTGTCCAGGTCTAATCGCATATCGGGATTTTAAAGACCATTCATACACTTCGTCTACTCTACGCTTTCAATTGACAAGCACAATGTATTTGTAGTAGGGAATGCCAGCAACGATGTTCTTCATACGGTGCATTTAAATGGAGATTCAGGTAGACAATACGTCAATGCAAAGATTGACTCAACTTTAAGCTTGTCAGTTTAAAACCTATTGTGACAGTCGTAAACTACAAAGTAACGAGGAAGGAAAGATAGTGTAAATACAGACATTGCTAACCGTGACGAACGCGTCGCCGAAAGGATGCATTAGTTATACTCTGAATCGCCATGTCTTGCTCCTACGGTTGCAGCATCTCAACCCCACTGTGTCACCCGTGGTGACACAAACCATGATCCACGATCGTATAACGTGATACAAACCATACAAAAACATCAAGGTGTATATCGTCAGGTCGGTAGAAGCCCAGTTAACAAACTATCACCAAAGACCGACACGAACCAGAAATCACGTGACCAGTACTTATCGCTGCAACATATAGTTGGCACCCATATTACCAAGAGACATACCCCACAGCTTGAGACCCACATAGTGAGAAAAACGTGAATACACTCAGACAGAACGTCTATTCCATCAACTGGGCAATGCAATGCTGCACTCGAAGGCAGTTATGAACACTTACAATCTGCCCAGTCCCTTAAACCAGTAGAAGCACTCACCACGAGCAAACAACAGACCGACTAGTACATCGGTTTCTTGCGGACGCTTGCCCAAATCTCAAGGGACACACTTGAACACTCTAGCCATACCCTTCTTTGCACCATCGAATAGGAAACGATCGTCGTCTCCAAAAGGTATACATCCTGCTCAAACACATCGACCGCGTTCCAACACAAAACTTTTGACTGTATTATTAGTCAGAAAGATGTGTCTCAAACATATGTAGGTAACAATTAGGACGTTAGGGGGTCAACAAGTTACAGTAACTATTGTGATATAAATAACACAACTTTTCCAGCAAAAGACCATTAGCCTACTACACAAAGCAAGACTTGTGCTTCTAGAGAGCTATGCTACATTCAAACTGTGAAATCAAACAGTCACATATTAATATTAAAATATAGATTAGAATACTCAGATTTTACTGACGTGATGAAAAACTACGACATATTTTGTGTTTGTGAAACACTTCTTCCTTGAACGAACACGAGATGTACATGTAATTAATGTTCCAAATTATGAATTTATACCGAAGTCCATTTTCATTTAATTTTATTTTTGTGCTCGCTTATAATGGATTTTGTCCATATATTGTTTTGATTTTGTTTTTACTGTTATATCACAATGTTAAATTCAGAGACAAAGACCAACCTCAATATGTTAACTTAATTCCAGTCGTTTATTCTCATGATTATCCAAATCTTTTCGATGCATTTTTTTTAAATAACTGCTAAATAAATTTCAAAAATGTGTTACTTTCACTAAGATGTTTAAATCAACTGTATTCAACCAGATTGGTTGATTGTCTTTTTATTTTTAGTTAACATATACAAATTGGTTTCATATCACTGTCTCTATTGATGCAATAAACTAGAGCAAATGACAGCTACATCTGTGATGTAACTGATGTCATAATTTGTGTCTTATATTTAAAAGGAAGTCAACGCATTGTTAATTAAGCATTGAACATTTAATCAATACAAATTGTTGTAATTCAATTTATATCATTACTGACAAGTGAAAAAAAATACTTAAAAAATGCCCCACTGTGGAATGTTATCCTGTTGCCCTGGTGCAGTACATTGTTCATTGACAAATCGAAATAAGATCACGTAATGCATAGTCTGCTTCATTTTGTAGGAAAGGACAGCAGAGTATCAGTCTCAATATAAGCAGTTTAGCTCCAAGAGAGAACAGTATCAGTCTCCATATAAGAAGTTTAGCTCCAAGACAGCAGAGTATCAGACTCCATATAAGAAGTTTAGCTCCAGGACAGCTGAGTATCAGTCTCCATATAAGCAGTTTAGCTCCAAGACAGCAGAGAATCAGGCTCCATATAAGCAGTTAAGCTCCAAGACAGCGGAATGTCAGTCTCCATATAAGCAGTTTAGATCCAGGACAGCAGAGAATCAGTCTCCAAATACGCAGTTAAGCTCCAAGACAGCATATTATCAGTCTCCGTATAAGCAGTTTATCTCCAAGATAGCAGAGTATCAGTCTCCATAACAGCAGTTCAGCTCCAAGACAGCATAGTATCAGTCTCCGTATAAGCAGTCTAGCTCCAAGACAGCAGAGTATCAATTTCCTTATAAGCAGTTCAGCTCCAAGACAGCGGAGTATCGCTCTCCATATAAGCAGTTTAACTCCAGGTCAGCGGCGTATCAGTCACCATATAAGCAGTTCAGCTCCAAGAGAGCGGAGTATCAATCTCCATATAACAAGTATAGCTCCAGGTGTGCATAGTATCAGTTTCCATATAAGCAGTTTAGCTTCAAGACAGCAGAGTATCAGTTACCATATAATCAGTTTATCTCCAAGACAGCAGGGTATCAATCTCCATATAAGCAGTTTTCTCCAAGACAGCAGGGTATCAATCTCCATAGAAGCAGTTTTCTCCAAGACAGCAGAATATGAGTCTATATATAAACAGTTTTACTCCTAGACAGCAGAATATCAGTCTCCATATAAGCAGTTTTCTCCAAGACAGCAGAGTATCATTCTCCATATAAGCAGTTTTCTCCAAGACAGCAGGGTATCAATCTCCATAGAAGCAGTTTTGCTCCAAGACAGCAGAATATGAGTCTATATATAAACAGTTTTACTCCTAGACAGCAGAATATCAGTCTCCATATAAGCAGTTTTCTCCAAGACAGCAGAGTATCATTCTCCTTATAAGCAGTTTTCTCCAAGACAGCAGGGTATCAATCTCCATAGAAGCAGTTTTGCTCCAAGACAGCAGAATATGAGTCTATATATAAACAGTTTTACTCCTAGACAGCAGAATATCAGTCTCCATATAAGCAGTTTTCTCCAAGACAACAGAGTATCATTCTCCATATAAGCTGTTTTCTCCAAGACAGCAGGGTATCAATCTCCATAGAAGCAGTTTTGCTCCAAGACAGCAGAATATGAGTCTATATATAAACAGTTTTACTCCTAGACAGCAGAATATCAGTCTCCATATAAGCAGTTTTCTCCAAGACAGCAGAGTATCATTCTCCATATAAGCAGTTTTCTCCAAGACAGCAGGGTATCAATCTCCATAGAAGCAGTTTTGCTCCAAGACAGCAGAATATGAGTCTATATATAAACAGTTTTACTCCTAGACAGCAGAATATCAGTCTACATATAAGCAGTTTCGCTCCAAGACAGCAGAATATCAGTCTCCAAATAAGCAGTTTAGTTCCTAGACAGCAGAGTATTAGTCTCCATATAAGAAGTTTAGCTCCAAGACGGCAGATTATCAGTTCCCATATAAGCTGTTTATCTCCGAGACAGCGGAGTATCACTCTCCAAATAAGCAGTTTAGCTCCAAGACAGTGGAGTCTCCATATAACAAGTTTAGCTCCAGGAGTGCATAGTATCAGTTTCCATATAATCAGTTTTGCTCCATTACAGCAGAGTATCTGTCTCCATATAAGCAGTTTAGCTCTAAGACAGAAGAGTATCAGTCTCCATATAAGCAGTTTGGCTCCAGGACAGCGGAGTATCAATCTCCATATAAGCAGTTCAGTTTCAAGACAGCAGAGTATTAGTCTCCATATAAGAAGTTTAGCGGCAAAACGGCAAATTATCAGTTTCCATATATGCTGTTTATCTCCAAGACAGCAGAGTTTTATTCTCCATAAAAGAAGTTTAGCTCCAAGACGGCAGATTATCAGTTTCCATATAAGCTGTTTATCTCCAAGACAGCGGAGTGTCACTCTACAAAGAAGCAGTTTAGCTCCAAGACAGTGGAGTATCGCTCTCCATATAAACAGTTTAGCTCAAAGACAGCAGAGTATCAGTCTCCATATAAGCAGTTTAGCTCCAAGACGGCAGAGTATCAGTTTCCATATAAGCTGTTTATCTCCATGTCAGTGGAGTATCACTCTCTAAATAAGCAGTTTAGTTCCAAGACAGCAGGGTATCAGTCTCTATATAGGCAGTTTAGCTCCAAGACGGCAGATTATCAGTTTCCATATAAGCTGTTTATATCGAAGACAGCGGAGTATCAGTCTCCATATAAGCAGTTTAGCTCAAAGACAGCGGAGTATCGCTCTCTATATACGCAGTGTAGCTCCAAGACAGCTGAGTATCGCTCTCTATATAAGCTGTTTATCTCCAAGACAGCGGGGTATCAGTCTCCATATAAGCAGTTTAGCTCCAAGACAGCAGAGTATCAATCTCCATATAAGCAGTTTAGCTCCAGGACAGCAGAGTATCAGTCTGTATATAAGCAGTTCAGCTCCAAGAGAGCGGAGTATCAGTCTCCATATAACAAGTTTAGCTCCAGGAGTGCATAGTATCAGTTTCCATATCAGCAGTTTAGCTTCAAGACAGCAGAGTATCAGTCTCCATATAAGCAGTTTAGCTCAAAGACAGCGGAGTATCGCTCTTTATATAAGCTGTTTATCTCCAAGACAGCGGGGTATCAGTCTCCATATAAGCAGTTTAGCTTTAAGACAGCAAATATCAGTCTCCATATAAGCAATTTTGCTCCAGGACAGCAGAATATCAGTCTACATATAAGCAGCTTTGCTCCGAGAAATCAGAATATGAGTCTACATATAATCAATTTTACTCCTAGCCTTCTGAATATCAGTCTACATATAAGCAGTTTTGCTCCAAGACAGCAGAATATCAGTCTCCATATAAGAAGTTTAGCTCCAAGACGGCAGATTATCAGTTTCCATATAAGCTGTTTATATTCAAGACAGCGGAGTATCACTCTCCAAATAAGCAGTTTAGCTCCAAGACAGCGGAGTTCGCTCTCCATATAAGCAGTTTAGCTCCAAGACAGCGGAGTATCGCCCTCCAAAAAATCAGTTTAGCTGCAGGACAGCAGAGTATGTCTCCATATAAGCAATTTAGCACCAAGACATCGGAGTATGAGTCTCCATATAAGCAGTTTAAAGTATCCGTTTCCACATAAGCAGTTTAGCTCCAGGGCAACAGAGTATCAGTCTCCATATTAGCAGTTTAGGTCCAAGACATCGGAGTATCAGTCTCCATATAAGGAGTTTAGCTCCAAGACAGCAGAGTATCTGTCTCCATACAAGCATTTTAGCGCCAATACAGCTGTATATCATTTTCCGTATTAGCAGTTTAGCTCCAAAACAGCACAATATCAGTCTCTATATAAGAAGTTTAGCTCCAGGACAGCAGAATATCAGTCTTCAGTATTTATTCATATAAGCAGTTTAGCTCCAAGACAACGGAACATCAGTCTCCATATAAGCAATTTAGCATCAAGACAGCGGAAAATCAGTCTCCATATAAGCAGTTTAGCTACAGGGCAGCGGAGTATCTGTCTCTATATAAGCAGTTTAGTTCCAAGAAGGCGGAGTATCAGTCACCCTATAAGCATTTTAACTCCAAGAAAGGAGAGTATCAGTCTCCATATAAGCGGTTTATCTCCAGGACATCGGAGTAACAGTCTCTATATAAGCAGTTTATTTCTAAGACATCGGAGTATCAGTCTCCATATAAGCTGTTTAGTTCCAATGCAGCGGAGTATCAGTCTCCAAATAAGCAGTTTAGCTCCAAGAAAGCAGAGTATCACTCTATATATAAACAGTTTAGCTCCAAGATAGCGGAGTATCAGTTTCTACATAAGCAGTTTGCTCCAAGACAGCCGAGAATCAGTCTCGATATAAGCAGTTTATCTCAAGGAAAGCGGTGTATCAGTCTCTATATAAGCAGTTTAGCTCCAAGACAGCGGAGTTTCAGTCTCTATATAAGCAGTTTAGCTCCGAGACAGCCGAGTATCAGTCGCCATATAAGCTGTTTAGCTCCAAGACAGCCGATGACCAATCTCCATATAAGCAGTTTCACTACAGGACAACGGAGTATCAGTCTCTATATAATCAGTTTAGTTCCAAGACAGCAGAGTATCAGTCTCCCTATAAGCAGTTTAGCTCCAAGACAGCAGAGTATCAGTCTCCATATAAGCAGATCAGCTCCTTGACAGCGGGGTATCAGTCTCTATGTAAGCAGTGTAGTTCCAAGACAGCGGAGTATCAGTCTCTCTATAAGCAATTTAGTTCAAAAATAGCGGAGTATCAGTCTCCCTATAAGCAGTGTACCTCCAAGACAGCCGAGTATCAATCTCCATGTAAGCAGTTTAACTCCAGGACAGCGGAGTATCAGTCTCTATATAAGCAGTTTAGTTCCAAGACAGCGAAGTATCATTCTCCCTATAAGCAGTTTAGTTACAAGACAGAGGAGTATCAGGTTCCCTATAAGCAGTTTAGCTCCAAGACAACGAAATATCAGTCTCCATATAAGCAGTTTAGCTCCAGGACAGCGGAGTATCACTCTCTATATAAGCAGTTTAGCTCCAAGACAGCCGAGTATCAGTCTACATATAAGCAGTTTAGCTCCAGGAAAGCAGAGTATCAGTCTATATATGATCTGATTAGCTCCAAGACAGCGGAGTATCAGTCTCCATATAAGCAGTTTATCTCCGTGACAGCCGAATATCAGTCTCCATATAAGCAGTTTAACTCAAGGATAGCGGATTATCAGTCTCTATATAAGCAGTTTAGATCCAAGACAGACTAGTATCGGTCTACATATAAGCAGTTTAGCTCCAAGACAACAGAGTATCAGTCTCTATATAAGCAGTTTAGCTCCAAGATATCGGAGTATCAGTCTCCATATAAGCAGTTTAGCTCCAAGACAACGGAATATCAGTCTCCATATAAGCAGTTCAGCTCCAAGACAAGACAGCGGAATACCAGTCTCTATATAAGGAGTTTAGATCCAGGACAGCGGAGTATCAGTCTCCATATAAGCAGTTTAGCTTTAAGACAGCGGAGTATCAGTCTCCATATAAGCAGTTCAGCTACAAGACAGAGCGGAGAATCAGTCTCTATTTAAGCAGTTTTGCACCAAGACAGCCGAGTAACAGTCTCCATATAAGCAGTTTCGCTCCAGGACTGCGGAGTATCAGTCTCTATATAAGCAGTTTAGCTCCAAGCCAGTCGAGTATCAGTCTTTATATAAGCAGTTGAACTCCAAGACAGCCGTGTATAAGTCTCTATATAAGCAGATTACCTCCAGGACAGCGAAATATCAGTCTCCATATAAGCAGTTTAACTCCATGACATCGGAGTATCAGTCTCTATATAAGCAGTTTAGCTCCAAGACAGCCGAGTATCAGTCTATATAAGCAATTCAGCTTTAAGACAGCGGAGTATCAGTCTCATTATAAGCAGTGTACCTCCAAGACAGCCGGGTATCAATCTCCATATAAGCAGTTTAACTCCAGGACAGCGGAGTATCAGTCTCCGTATAAGCAGTTTAGTTCCAAGACAGCGGAGTATCAGTCTCCCTATAAGCAGTTTAGCTCCAAGACAACGAAATATCAGTCTATATATAAGCAGTTTAGCTCCAGGACAGCGGAGTATCACTCTCTATATATGCAGTTTAGCTCCAAGACAGCCGAGTATCAATCTCCATGTAAGCAGTTTAACTCCAGGACAGCGGAGTATCAGTCTCTATATAAGCAGTTTAGTTCCAAGACAGCGAAGTATCATTCTCCCTATAAGCAGTTTAGTTACAAGACAGAGGAGTATCAGGTTCCCTATAAGCAGTTTAGCTCCAAGACAACGAAATATCAGTCTCCATATAAGCAGTTTAGCTCCAGGACAGCGGAGTATCACTCTCTATATAAGCAGTTTAGCTCCAAGACAGCCGAGTATCAGTCTACATATAAGCAGTTTAGCTCCATGAAAGCAGAGTATCAGTCTCTATATGAGCAGATTAGCTCCAAGACAGCGGAGTATCAGTCTCTATATAAGCAGTTTAGCTCCAAGACAGCGGAGTATCAGTCTCTATATAAGCAGTTTAGCTCCAAGACAGACGAGTATCAGTCTATATATAAGCAGATTAGCTCCAAGACAACAGAGTATCAGTCTCTATATTAGCAGTTTAGCTCGAAGACATCGAAGTATCAGTCTCCATATAAGCAGTTTAGCTCCAAGACAGAGGAGTATTAGTCTCCACATAAGCAGTTTAACTCCAAGACAACGGAGTATCAGTCTCCATATAAGCAGTTCAGCTCCAAGACAAGACAGCGGAATACCAGTCTCTATATAAGGAGTTTAGATCCAGGACAGCGGAGAATCAGTCTCCACATAAGCAGTTTAGCTTTAAGACAGCGGAGTATCAGTCTCCATATAAGCAGTTTAGCTCAAAGAAAGCTGAGTATCAGTCGCCATATAAGCAGTTCAGCTACAAGACAGAGCGGAGAATCAGTCTCTATTTAAGCATTTTTGCTCCAAGACAGCCGAGTAACAGTTTCCATATAAGCAGTTTCGCTCCAGGACAGCGGAGAATCAGTCTCTATATAAGCAGTTTATCTCCAACACAGTGGATATCAGTCTTATATAAGCAGTTTAGCTCCAAGACAGCCGAGTATCAGTCTCCATATAAGCAGTTAGCTAAAGGAAAGCAGAGTATCAATCTCCATATAAGCAGTTAGCTAAAGGAAAGCAGAGTATCAATCTCCATATAAGCATTTTAGCTCCAAGACAATGGAGTATCAGTCTCTATATAAGCTGTTTTGCTCCAAGACAGCCGAGAAACAGTCTCCATATAAGCAGTTTCGCTCCAGGACTGCGGAGTATCAGTCTCTATATAAGCAGTTGAGCTCCAAGTTAGTGGAGTATCAGTCTTTATATAAGCAGTTTAACTCCAAGACAGCCGAGTATAAGTCTCTATATAAGCAGATTACCTCCAAGACAGCGAAATATCAGTCTCCATATAAGCAGTTTAACTCCATGACAGCGGAGTATCAGTCTCTATATAAGCAGTTTCGCTCCAGGACTGCGGAGTATCAGTCTCTATATAAGCAGTTGAGCTCCAAGTTAGTGGAGTATCAGTCTTTATATAAGCAGTTTAACTCCAAGACAGCCGAGTATAAGTCTCTATATAAGCAGATTACCTCCAAGACAGCGAAATATCAGTCTCCATATAAGCAGTTTAACTCCATGACAGCGGAGTATCAGTCTCTATATAAGCAGTTTAGCTCCAAGACAGCCGAGTATCAGTCTATATAAGCAATTCAGCTTCAAGACAGCGGAGTATCAGTCTCTATATAATCAGTGTAGTTCCAAGACAGCGGAGTATCTGTCTCATTATAAGCAGTGTACCTCCAAGACAGCCGAGTATCAATCTCCATATAAGCAGTTTATCTCCAGGACAGCGGAGTATCAGTCTCTATATAAGCAGTTTAGCTCCAAGACAGACGAATATCAGTCTATATATAAGCAGTTAAGCTCCAAGACAACAGAGTATCAGTCTCTATATAAGCAGTTTAGCTCGAAGACAACGGAGTATCAGTCTCCATATAATCAGTTTAGCTCCAAGACAGCCGAGTATCAGACTCCATAATTATACACAGTTTGCTAAAGGAAAGCAGAGTATCACTCTCCATATAAGCAGTTTAGCTCCAAGACAGCCGAGTATCAGTCTCTATATAAGCAGTTTAGCTCCAAGACAGCCGAGTATCAGTCTACATATAAGAAGTTTAACTCCAAGACAACAGAGTAGCAGTCTCTATATATGCAGTTTAGCTCCAAGACAGTGGAGTATCAGTTTCTATATAAGCAGTTTAGCTCCAAGACAGCCGAGTATCAGTCTACATATAAGCAGTTTAGCTCTAGGAAAGCAGAGTATCAGTCTCTATATGAGCAGATTGGCTCCAAGACAGCGGAGTTTCAGTCTGTATATAAGGATTTTATCTAAAAGACAGATGAGTATCAGTCTACAAATAAGCAGTTTATCTCCGTGACAGCCGAGTATCAGTCTCCATATAAGCAGTTTAACTCCAGGACAGCGTAGTATCAGCCTCTATATAAGCAGTTTAGCACCAAGACAGCGGAGTATCAGTCTCTATATAAGCAGTTTAGCTCCAAGACAATAGAGTATCAGTCTCTATATAAGCAGTTTAGCTCGACGACATCGGTGTATCAGTCTCCATATAAGCAGTTTATCTCCGTGACAGCCGAATATCAATCTCCATATAAGCAGTTTAACTCCAGGACAGAGGAGTATCAGTCTCTATATAAGCAGTTTAGCTCCAAGACTGACGAGTATCGGTCTCTATATAAGCAGTTTAGCTCCAAGACAACAGAGTATCAGTCTCTATATAAGCAGTTTAGCTCCAAGATATCGGAGTATCTGTCTCCATATAAGCAGTTTAGCTCCAAGACAACGGAGTATCAGTCTCCATATAAGCAGTTTAGCTCCAAGACAAGACAGCGGAATACCAGTCTCTATATAAGCAGTTTAGCTCCAGGACAGCGGAGTATCAGTCTCCATATAAGCAGTTTAGCTTTAAGACAGCTGAGTATCAGTCTCCATATAAGCAGATTAGCTCCATGACTGTAGAATATCAGTCTCTATATAAGCAGTTTAGCTCCAATACAGCGTAGTATCAGTCTCCATATAAGCAGTTTAGCTCAATGAAAGCCGAATATAAGTCTCATTATAAGTAGTTCAGCTACAAGACAGAGCGGAGAATCAGTCTCTATTTAAGCAGTTTTGCTCCAAGACAGCCGAGTAACAGTTTCCATATAAGCAGTTTCGCTCCAGGACAGCGGAGTATCAGTCTCTGTATAAGCAGTTTTGCTCCAACAAAGTGGAGTATCAGTCTTATATAATCAGTTTAGCTCCAAGACAGCGGAGTATCAGTCTCCATATAAGCAGATTAGCTCCAAGACAGTGGAGTATCAGTCTCTATATAAGCAGTTTTGCTCCAAGACAGCCGAGTAACAGTCTCCATATATGCAGTTTCGCTCCAGGACTGCGGAGTATCAGTTTCTATAGAAGCAGTTTAGCTCCAAGACAGTGGAGTATCAGACTTTATATAAGCAGTTTAACTCCAAGACAGCCGAGCATAAGTCTCTATATAAGCAGATTACCTCCAAGACAGCGAAATATCAGTCTCCATATAAGCAGCTTAACTCCATGACAGCGGAGTATCAGTCTCTATATAAGCAGTTTAGCTCCAATACAGCCAAGTATCAGTCTATATAAGCAATATAGCTTCAAGACAGCGGAGTATCAGTCTCTATATAATCAGTGTAGTTCCAAGACAGCGGAGTATCAGTCTCCCTATAAGCAGTGTACCTCCAAGGCAGCCGAGTAGCAATCTCCATATAAGCAGTTTAACTCCAGGACCTAGGAGTATCAGTCTCTATATAAGCAGATTAGTTCCAAGACAGAGGAATATCTGTCTCCATATAAGCAGTTTAGTTCCAAGACAGCGGAGTATCAGTCTCCCTATAAGCAGTTTAGCTCCAAGACAACGAAATATCAGTCTCCATATAAACAGTTTAGCTCCAGGACAGCGGAGTATCACTCTCTATATATGCAGTTTAGCTCCAAGAAAGCGGAGTATTAGTCTCTATATCAGCAGTTTAGCTCGAAGACAGACGAGTTTCAGTCTATATATAAGCAGTTTAGCTCCAAGACAACAGAGTATCAGTCTCTATATGAGCAGATTAGCTCCAAGACAGCGGAGTATCAGTCTCCATATAAGCAGTTTAACTCCGTGACGGCCGAATATCAGTCTCCATATAAGCAGTTTAGCTCCAAGACAGACGAGTATCAGTCTATATATAAGCAGTTTAGCTCGAAGACATCGGAGTATCAGTCTCCATATAAGCAGTTTAGCTCCAAGACAGGGGACTATCAGTCTCCATATACACAGTTAGCTAAAAGAAAGCAGAGTATCACTCTCCATATAAGCAGTTTAGCTCTAAGACATCGGAGTATCAGTCTCTATATAAGCAGTTTAGCTCCAAGACAGCGTAGTATCAGTCTCTATATAAGCAGTTTAGCTCCGAGACAGACGAGTATCAGTCTATATATAAGCAGTTAAGCTCCAATACAACAGAGTATAAGTCTGTATATAAGCAGTTTCGCTCGAAGACATCGGAGTATCAGTCTCCATATAAGCAGTTTAGCTCAAGGAACGCAGAGTATCAGTCTCTATATAAGCAATTTAGCTTTAAGACAGCGGAGTATCAGTCACTATATAAGCAGTTAACTCCAAGACAGTCGTGTATCAGTCTCCATATAAGCAGTTTATTTCCTGGACAGCGACGTATCAGTCTCTATTTAAGCAGTTGAACTCCAAGACAGCGGATTATCATTCTCTATATGAGCAGTTTAGCTCCAGGAAAGCAGAGTATTATTCTCCATATAAGCTGTTGAGCTCCAAGACAGCGGAGTATCAGTCTCCATATAAACAGTATAGCTCCATGACAGTAGAGTATCAGTCTCTATAGAGGCAGTTTAGCTCCAAGACAGTATAATATCTATCTCCATATAAGCAGTTTAGCTCCAAGACAGCAGAGTATCAGTTTCTATATAAGCAGTTTAGCTGCAAGACAGCAGTATATAAGTCTCCATATAAGCAGTTTAACACCAAAACAGCGGAATATCAGTCTCTATATAATCAGTTTAGCTCCAAGACAGCGGAGTATCAGTCTCTCTATAAGCAGTTTAGCTCCAAGACAACGAAATATCATTCTCCATATAAACAGTTTAGCTCCAGGACAGCGGAGTATCACTCTCTATATATGCAGTTTAGCTCCAAGAAAGCGGAGTATTAGTCTCTATATAAGCAGTTTAGCTCGAAGACAGACGAGTTTCAGTCTATATATAAGCAGTTTAGCTCCAAGACAACAGAGTATCAGTCTCTATATGAGCAGATTAGCTCCAAGACAGCGGAGTATCAGTCTCCATATAAGCAGTTTATCTCCGTGACGGCCGAATATCAGTCTCCATATAAGCAGTTTAGCTCCAAGACAGACGAGTATCAGTCTATATATAAGCCGTTTAGCTCGAAGACATCGGAGTATCAGTCTCCATATAAGCAGTTTAGCTCCAAGACAGGGGACTATCAGTCTCCATATACACAGTTAGCTAAAAGAAAGCAGAGTATCACTCTCCATATAAGCAGTTTAGCTCTAAGACATCGGAGTATCAGTCTCTATATAAGCAGTTTAGCTCCAAGACAGCGGAGTATCAGTCTCTATATAAGCAGTTTAGCTCCGAGACAGACGAGTATCAGTCTATATATAAGCAGTTAAGCTCCAAGACATCAGAGTATAAGTCTCTATATAAGCAGTTTCGCTCGAAGACATCGGAGTAGCAGTCTCCATATAAGCAGTTTAGCTCCAAGACAGCCGAGTATCAGTCTCTATATAAGCAGTTTAGCTCAAGGAACGCAGAGTATCAGTCTCTATATAAGCAATTTAGCTTTAAGACAGCGGAGTATTAGTCACTATATAAGCAGTTAACTCCAAGACAGTCGTGTATCAGTCTCCATATAAGCAGTTTAGCTCCTGGACAGCGACGTATCAGTCTCTATTTAAGCAGTTGAACTCCAAGACAGCGGATTATCATTCTCTATATGAGCAGTTTAGCTCCAGGAAAGCAGAGTATGATTCTCCATATAAGCTGTTGAGCTCCAAGACAGCGGAGTATCAGTCTCCATATAAACAGTATAGCTCCATGACAGTAGAGTATCAGTCTCTGTAGAGGCAGTTTAGCTCCAAGACAGTATAGTATCTATCTCCATATAAGCAGTTTAGCTCCAAGACAGCAGAGTATCAGTCTCTATATAAGCAGTTTAGCTGCAAGACAGCAGTGTAGCAGTCTCCATATAAGCAGTTTAACACCAAAACAGCGGAATATCAGTCTCTATATAATCAGTTTAGCTCCAAGACAGCAGACGATCATTCTCCATATAAGCAGTTTAACTCCTAGACAGCAGAGTATCAGTCTACATATAAGCAGTTTGGTTCCAGGACAGCAGAGGATCAGTTTCCATATAAGCAGTTTAGCTCCAAGACAGCAGAATATCAGTCTCCGTATAAGCAGTTTAGCTACAAGACAGCAGAATATCAGTCTCCGTATAAGCAGTTTAGCTCCAAGACAAATGAATATTAGTCTCTACATAAGCAGTTTAGCTCAAAGACAGCGTAGTTACTGTATCAGTCTCCATATAAGCAATTTAGCTCCAAGACAGCGGAGAATCAGTCTCCATATAAACAGTTTAGCTCACAGACAGGAGAGTATCAGTGTCCATATAAGCAGTTTAGCTCCAGGAAAGCGGAGTATTATTCTCCATATAAGCAGTTGAGCTCCATGACAGCGGAGTATCAGTCTCCATATAAACAGTATAGCTCCATGACAGTAGAGTATCAGTCCCTATAGAGGCAGTTTAGCTCCAAGACAGCAGAGTATCAGTCTCTATATAAGCAGTTTAGCTCCAAAACAGCGGAGTATCAGTCTCCATATTAGCAGTTTAGCTCCAAGACAGTAGAGTATCAGTCTCCATATAAGCAGTTTCTCTTCAAGACAGCCGAATATCAGTCTCCATTTAACCTGTTTAACTCCACGACAGCGGAGTATCAGTCTCCATATAAACAGTTTAACTCCTAGACAGCGGAATATCAGTCTCCATATAAATAGTTTAGCTCCAAGACAACGGAGTATCAGTCTCCATTAAAGCAGTTTAGCTCCAAGACAGCGGAGTATTACTCTCCATATCAGCAGCTTAGCTCCCAGACAGTAGAGTATCAGTCTCTATTTAAGCCGATTAGCTCCAGGACAGCAGAGTATCAGTCTCCATATAAGAAATTTAGCTCCAAGACAGCAGAGTATCAGTCTCCATATAAATAGTTTAACTGCAGGACAGCAGAGTATCAGTCGCCATATAAGCAGTTTGATTCAAGAACAGCTGAGGATCAGTCTCCATATAAGTAGATTAGCTCCAAGACAGCGTGATATCAGTCTCTATATAATCAGTGTAGCTCAAAGACAGAGGAGTATCAGTCTCCATATAAGCAGTTTAGCTCCAAGACAGCGGAATATCAGGCTTCATATAATCAGTTAAGCTAGAAGACAGCAGAGTATCAGTCTCTATATAAGCAGTTAATTCCAAGACAGCAGAGTATCAGTCTCCATATAAGCAGTTAAGCTCCAAAATAGCAGTGTGTCAGTCTCCATATAAGCAGTTTAAAACCAAAACAGCGGAATATCAGTCTCTATATAATCAGTTTAGCTCCAAGACAGCAGCGGATCAGTCTCCATATAAGCAGTTTGGCTCCAGGACAGCAGAGGATCAGTTTCCATATAAGCAGTTTAGCTCCAAGACAGCAGAATATCAGTCTCCTTATAAGCAGATTAGCTCCAAGACAGCAGAATATCAGTCTCCGTATAAGCAGTTTAGCTCCAAGACAGATGAATATTAGTCTCTACATAAGCAGTTTACCTCCAAGACAGCGTAGTATCAGTCTCCATATAAGCAGTTTAGCTCCAAGACAGCGGAGTATTAGTCTCCATGTAAGCTGTTTAGCTCCAAGACAGCAGAGTATCAGTGTCCATATAAGCAGTTAAGCTACAAGACAGCAGAGTATCAGTCTCCATGTAAGCAGTTTAGCTCTAAGACAGCAGAGTATCATTCTCCATATAAGCAGTTTAGCTCCAGGACAGCAGAATATCAGTCTCCATATAAGGAGTTTATCTCCAAGACAGCTGAGTATCAGTCTGCATATAAGGAGTTTAGCTCCAAGACAGCAGAGTATCAGTCTCCCTATAGGCAGTTTAGATCCAAGATAGCAGAGTATCAGTCTTCATATAAGCAGTTTAGTTCCGAGATAGAGGAATATCAGTCTCTATATAAGGAGTTTAGCTCCAAGACAGTAGAGTATCAGTCTCCATATAAGCAGTTTAGCTCCAAGGCAGCAGAGTATCATTCTCCATATAAGCAGTTTAGCTCCAAGACAGCGGAGTATTAGTCTCCATATAAGCAGTTTAGCTCCAAGACAGGAGAGTATCAGTCTCCATATAAGCAGTTTAGCTCCAAGACAGCGTACTATCAGTCTCCATATAAGAAGTTTAGCTCCAAGATAAAGGAATATCAGTCTCCATTTAAGCAGTTTAGCTCCAAGACAGCAGAATATCAGTCTCCATATAAGGAGTTTATCTCCAAGACAGCGGAGTATCAGTCTGCATATAAGGAGTTTAGCTCCAAGACAGCAGAGTATCAGTCTCCCTATAGGCAGTTTAGATCCAAGATAGCAGAGTATCAGTCTTCATATAAGCAGTTTAGTTCCGAGATAGAGGAATATCAGTCTCTATATAAGGAGTTTAGCTCCAAGACAGTAGAGTATCAGTCTCCATATAAGCAGTTTAGCTCCAAGGCAGCAGAGTATCATTCTCCATATAAGCAGTTAAGCTCCAAGACAGCAAAGTATTAGTCTCCATATAAGCAGTTTTGTTACAAGACAGCAGAGGATCAGACTCCATATAAGCAGTTTAGCTCCAAGACAGCGGAATATCAGCCTCCATATTAGAAGTTTAGCTCCAAGACAGCAGAGGATCAGTCTCCATATAAGCAGTTTAGCTCCAAGACAGCGGAGTATCAGTCTCCATAAAAGCAGTTTAGCTCCAAGATCGCAGAGTATCAGTCTCTATATAAGCAGTTTAGCTCCATGACAGCGGAGTATCACTCTCCATATAAGCAGTTTAGCTCCAAGACATCAGAGTATCAGTCTCTATATAAGCAGTTATGCTCCAGGACAGCAGAGTATCAGTTTCCATATAAGCAGTTTAACTCCCAGACAGCAGAGTATCAGTCTCTATATAAGCAGTTTAGCTCCAAGACAGCGGAGTGTCAGTCCCCATATAAACAGTTTATCTCCAAGACAGCGGAGTGTCAGTCTACATATAAGCAGTTTAGCTCCAAGACAGCGGAGTGTCAGTCCCCATATAAACAGTTTAGCTCCAAGACAGCGGAGTGTCAGTCCCCATATAAACAGTTTATCTCCAAGACAGCGGAGTATCAGTCTACATATAAGCAGTTTAGCTCCAAGACAGCGGAATCTCACTCTCCATATAAGCAGTTTCGCTCCACGACAGCAGAGTATCAGTCTCCATATAAGCAGTTTAGCTCCAGGAAAGCAGTGTATTATCCTACATATAAGCTGTTGAGCTCCAAGACAGCGGAGTATCAGTCTCCATATAAA
Source organism: Cyrtodaria siliqua (assembly GCA_037043455.1). Taxonomy (NCBI): domain Eukaryota; kingdom Metazoa; phylum Mollusca; class Bivalvia; order Adapedonta; family Hiatellidae; genus Cyrtodaria; species Cyrtodaria siliqua. The sequence continues at coordinate 12,370 of JAWPHD010008042.1, read as the reverse complement.
CAGTATAGCTCCAAGACAGTAGAGTATCAGTCTCTATAGAGGCAGTTTATCCCCAATACAGCAGAGTATATATCTCCATATAAGCAGTTTAGTTCAAAGACAGCAGAGTATCAGTCTCCATATAAGCAGTTTAGCTCTAAGACAGCAGAGTATCATTCTCCATATAAGCAGTTTAGCTCCAGGACAGCAGAATATCAGTCTCCATATAAGCAGTTTTGCTCCAAGGCAGCAGCGGCATATCAGTCACTATATAAGGAGTTTAGCTCCAAGACAGTAAAGTATCAGTCTCCATATAAGCAGTTTAGCTCCAAAACAGCAGAGTATCAGTCTTCATTTAAGCAGTTTAGTTCCAAGACAGAGGAATATCAGTCTCTATATAAGCAGTTTAGCTCCAAAACAGTAGAGTTTTAGTCTCCATATAAGCTGTTTATCTCCAAGGCAGCAGAGTATCAGTCTCCATATAAGGAGGTTAGCTCCACGACAGCAGAATATCAGTCTCCATATAAGCAGTTTAGCTCCAGGAAAGCAGAGTAGCAGTCTCCATATAAGCAATTTAGCTCCAGGGAAGCAGAGTAGTTGTCTCCATATAAGCAGTTTAGCTCCAGGGAAGCAGAGTATCAGTCTCCATATAAGCAGTTTAGCTCCAGGGAAGCAGAGTATCAGTCTCCATATAAGCAGTTTAGCTCCAGGGAAGCAGAGTATCAGTCTCCATATAAGCAATTTAGCTCCAGGGAAGCAGAGTATCAGTCTCCATATAAGCAGTTTAGCTCCAGGGAAGCAGAGTATCAGTCTCCATATAAGCAGTTTAGCTCCAGGGAAGCAGAGTATCAGTCTCCATATAAGCAGTTTAGCTCCAGGGAAGCAGAGTATCAGTCTCCATATAAGCAGTTTAGCTCCAGGAAAGCAGAGTAGCAGTCTCCATATAAGCAATTTAGCTCCAGGGAAGCAGAGTATCAGTCTCCATATAAGCAGTTTAGCTCCAGGGAAGCAGAGTATCAGTCTCCATATAAGCAGTTTAGCTCCAGGGAAGCAGAGTAGCACTCTCCATAAAAGCAGTTTAGCTCCAGGAAAGCAGAGTGTCAGTCTCCATATAAGCAGCTTAGCTCCAAATAGGCACATTAGTCATAAGTTGTAAAATACATATTAGGCAACATAAAATAGCACGACAGCTCTTTGACAATGCCTTGGTTGCACATTTAACATACAATATATTTTACATGCAATATATTTTACATGCAATATATTTTACATAAAATATTAATGACCACTTAAATTACCGTGCCAACATAAATAGAGAAAATGGACTTTCTGAACTGCGGAGTTAAACTGTTCTTCTGGCGAATAAATGCATGGTCTTTATTAGCGCAGTATATACGACTTATTCACCAAGACGGTTCTTATGATTACACCATGTGTTCACATGCAAAGCATGCGCTGCCATCTTGTAGTTCGACTCACTTACACATCATTATGACTTTATTAATACACCATTGATTAATAAACTTTCATTTTAAAAAGAAGAATAGATTTGTTAATTAACTAGTTTGGTGGGTGGAGGTGTTGGAGGAAGGAGGTTATTTTAGAAAAATACAATTTTTAACATTGAAATTCAATGACATTATTATAGAACATGCACGAACGTGTCAAAGCTATGCAAAAAGTGGACTTGGCGTAGTAGGGAATTTGTAAACAAGAAGTAAGGAAAATAAGCGTCCAGATGAAAATATAATGAAACAGTTCTAGTAGGACAAATATTAATATACAGCGCCGTTGAGCGTTCACCTTTTGAACATAGTACCTTAATATGAATACAAACCGAAATCATATCTGTCACAAGGGCAAGCCAAGCCAAGCAGAAGTGCACACATAGTGGTTAGTATCTACAGTACCACCCATTTTGCCATTGGCGAATTCTTTGGTTATATTTAGGAGATGAGATTAATGACAATGACAAATATTTGTATTTTCTTATTATTTGTATTTGCACCATTTACCTGAGAATGATTAAGCTGTGCCATGATTGTGCCAAGTGTCCGTATTTTCCAGTTGTTTTCCATTGTCATATCTTTGTCTCCAAGACCGATTGAATGAAATTCACTTTGGTTTGGATTTTTTATCTGTTCATGGTTTAATTGTGTCATGCTGAAAACAACGAGAACTCGTTTATACACTGATCAAAATTCATAATTACTCATATTTGTATATAAGCTACTGTTGTTAGTTTAGAATAGCAGTGTGATAAGTGTTTTGTTTTGACCAATGGTTTATAAAATATTTATTTTTTGTTTACATAGTTACATCAGAGAGTCTCCCTCCTTTTATATGAATACATGAAACGTGATGATAAAACACAAAACAGGAATCAAAGTCCGCTTAAAGATATACACTTCTTAAGATCGGTAGGAAATAATATATTAAAACCCCATAAAAGATTCTGCAATACAATGAAAATAGATAATCCTAAATTACTTTCCCTTAAATTGAAAATCGTTTGAAATTCCATTTATTGTAATTAAACATCTAAAAGATTTCTAAAAAATATTTTGCAAACGAATTTGTAATGGTAATTCTAGTAAAAGTAGACTTAAAAATCAAACAGGAAAAGAAGCATTCAAGGACGACAGTCAACCACAAACACACACAGAAACAAAAAAACATATATATATAAAGATGAATAAAAGGCAAGATAAGACATCACAAACACACAAGGTTTTACAATAGGGCTATCGCCTTGGAACGGTCAGTGGCAAAAAAGGCCGCTGGGGGTTTAAAACACGTTCTAGGTGCAACAAACCTCACTCTTACCCTATTGTCATCTCAATAAACGGGTCAGTGTAAATAAAAATATTCCCACTAGGTAGCTCTAACAAGCAAGGCAGCGTTAATAGGCAATATAAGTAAAACACATAAATGATCATGTATATATAATATAAAAAACAAAAGCCTAGAAAGCCACAAAGCAAGTACTCAATGACTTGGCAGAAGCCAGAGCAACAAGAGAATCAACCGTTAAGGGAACGACAAGACAAGATTAAAGACAAACGTCAAACGCTACCGTTCTATAAGGATTGAGGTAAATGTCATCATAGGGTCCACAATCTGTCCTAAAACATGGTGTCAAAATAACTTTAGTTGGCATGGTTTAGAATTAGGAACATCGAAAACTGGATACAAAACTGCACAAATTCATATTTATCAACAGAATGCCTAAATACCCAATTGAATAAGTGTTATAACCTTTTTTTAAGAAAACACATTGACACATTGACTTGAAAGCTTTTAAAATGTGTTCATGCAAATAAAACAGACGATTTAAACTCAATATTTTGCATTTCAAGTGTGAAATACACTAAACAAGGAGAGTATTCTTGACATAGTCCTAGATGGGTACTTAGGAACGTTGACTAATATATATTTTCTGCGCAAAGTAAGAATATGGACTATTCCGGAATTGCTCTGCGCAAAGTAAGAATTCTTAAAATGCGGAACGATTCCGGAATTGCGCAGGACTATTCCGGAATTGCGCAAGAGGTTAAAATATACAAACCACGCATTAAATGTCTCTGCACAATTTGAGAATGTTTTGCGCAAAGTAAGAATTTGCGTTATAATGTGTATAGGAAGATGCTGATTTTAAACCTACTTATATTTCATTTTAATATGCTTATTTGCTTCATCCATCTGCGACGAACAGATAAAACATAAATAAGTTTCATAGTTAAGTATCGCGTATGATTAACATAAAACTTAATTATTTACCAAAAAAATTAAAGTCCTTAACTTCAACAATACTTTCCAGGTTTCATAATATTTGGCAAGAAAATTCAATTAAACTATTTTTAATTATTTTAAACGAGGTTGCATGACAATGCACTTTATTAAAAGTACATTAATTGCCCATTTAATTACGTTTCGCCTACAGGGCCGTGAGTCTAATACTACTTAATATGTCGGAATAATTAAGTGAGACGGTTCTATCTGTGGAATCGAAAATCACTCTTTCATTGGCTTTTCATGAAAAAAAACAACAAGCCGGCATGCAGATATAACTAAGTTTTAAACACGACTTTGACTTGCAACATTATTTAAATATCGCTGAAGAGAAAGCAATGAAAATAATTCTCGGCATATTTAGATTGTCTTCACACAACTCGACATAGGAAGAGGAAAACAAGAGAGGAAAGAATAATGCAAACACTTTAATATATTAATTTTATTGAAAACGCTCGTGCGTCCTTTTTATAAACCACTTCTTGCTTGTGTGTCCTTTTCATGCGTTAATCTGATATAAAAAAAAAAAGAAGAAAAAAGATTTAATTGATAGTTTTAAACAGGTAATCCCTTTTTTTCAGTAAAACATGTTTTGAAAAATGTTTTTATTGTGAAAATATATGTTATAATTAGGCCAGGCCTTCGTTTCCCCAATGTTCTCCAAGAAGCGAAAACAGGGTTGGCTGGGGTATGAAATAAACCGTAATTTCGGTTTAAAAGGCCTGTCTATTGAACAATTAAAACATTTAATTTATAATAATTTAAAAGTAATAGCTTTGTTTTCAGAAAATCGTGCTTTTAAATATTAATTTATTGTCGAAAAATGATTTATATGATTGGCAAATATAGGCCACGCATTCGTTTCCCCGTTTACTTGAAGTACATTAATTTCCCATTTAATTACGTTTTGCCTACATAAATCGTGAGCAATTTTGTTCTTTCTTATCACATAAAACTATGCAATACTACCAAATAGGTTGGAATGAGTAGGTATGACTTGTTGAATTAAATTTCATAAAAAGTTTAGTTATTGAAGTCAGGCGATACAGTATAGAAGATATGACAACACTAATACTTCTTATAAAGAATCATATATAATCAATATTGGAGAATTTACATATTAAAAATATTTCAATATATTAATACGACAGAACATAATTATAACTCGACATAGAAAGTGAAAGATAAGATAACCTCATAGAGATGAAATTGCATTGAAAACCGCCGACATACCACTTTTTGCCTGTGCGTATTTTTCAAGCATTTATTTTCAATTCATTAATTCTGTATTATTTCGGCTTTAAACATATAATATGTATGGTGTAATATCATCATCTATTAGTAATATACAAAGGAAAATTGTCTTTGAAACATTAAAATAATTAATAATAATAATAATTTGCAAATGCCTAATACGCCGTGAACTGAAAAAATGACGCATTTCCAACTATAAATTAAATATTTCGATATGTGCATAAATTGTCGTCATTAAGTATGAAAAAAGCACACAACTTCTAATATCATAAAATGTATTTAACATTTCTTCTTGCTAGTTAAATTATTTAACTTTCACCGATTTCAATATGTTAGTATACGTCAATAAATTATGGCGAAATAATTATATTTGATTTAAACATATTATAAATGATATGAATATTCGTGATAAAGATAGTATTAATAACGTAGTGTCGAGTTTTACCAATTTAATGACAGAGGCTGGTGACCTCTTGTTTGTAAAACAGAGAACGGTTAAGAATGGGTTTCAGTCTGTAAACTCAGACTCAAACAAATGGTTTGATGATGATTGTCGTCAGGCTAAGCAGTTATACAAAGAGGCTTTATTTTTGTTTAATACGAATAAATCAAATTTAAATAGAACTTCTCTTTCTGATAAAAAAAGCGAGCTATAAAGCAATAATAAAGAAAAAAAGACGTGCATATAAATAAAGACAAATGAAAGAACTGGAACAGATGCGACATTCAAAACCACGCGATTTTTGGAAACTGTTTAATAGAAAAAGCAAAACAATACCGATATCACCCTAGATGAGTTTCATACATATTTTAAAGACTTATTTAAGGACATAAAAACCGCGAAAAATGACGAAGCTGAATTTTTTAATAATAACCATAATTTTGATGATAATTATCCTATTTTTAATGAATTAGACATGCCTATAAATATTCCGGAAGTAGAGGCAGCGATTAAGTCGCTACGCAAGAATAAAGCCGCCGCCGGCGACAAAATCTTGAACGAATATTTTATATCAACCTGTGATATATTGGCGGGGGATATAACTGATATTTTCAATGCGATTTTTGATTCTGGAGTTTTTCCAGAAGAGTGGACGAAAGGATATATGATAGCATCACATAAAAAGGGAAATAAAAATAATTACAGAGGCATAACCTTGGTCAGTAGTATGGACAAACTGTTTTCAAGCACCTTAAATAAACGTATCGATAAATGGTGTGACGAAAATAATAAAATATCCGATGCTCAGTTTGGATTTAGAAAATGTAAATATACAACAGATGCTGTGTTTATATTACAAAATATCATTGAAAAAATATTAAATGCAAAAGGTAGGCTTTATTGTGCATTCATAGACCTTAAAAAGGCTTTTGACTCTATTAATAGAAATGCACTCTGGTTAAAATTGTACAAATTAGGTATTAATGGGGAAATGCTTAGAATAATTCGGTCGATGTATAATATTGTTAAAAGTTGTATCAAGCACTGTGGATCATTTTCTGATTTTTTTGATATATCAGTCGGATTAAAGCAAGGGGAGATAATCTCGCCGATAATGTTTGCACTTTTTCTAGAAGACCTAGAGTTAAATTTATATACAAGTATTAAAAGCGGACTTTCATTTAATGATATATCTCTTATCCTTCTGCTTTTTGCCGATGACATGATTTTAATAGGCACAAATATAGAAGACCTGCAAAGTAGTCTAAATAACTTATATATCTATTGTGAAACATGGAGCCTGGAGGTAAATACAGATAAGACTAAGGTGGTGGTTTTTCGTAACAGAGGAACAACCAGAGTTACTGAAAATTGGTCTTATAACGGTACCATTCTCGAAGTGGTCGACGACTTTAACTATTTAGAAGTTGTGTTCAACTATACAGGGTCGTTTACGCTTAACCAACAAACATTATGTGGTAAAGCGCTTAAAGCTATGAACCTTCTATCAATAAATATAAAGAAATATGAGTTAAAACCGAAAACAGCTTTACAATTGTTTGATGCTTTTGTAGGTTCTATTCTTAATTACGGCAGTCAAGTGTGGGGTTTTACTAAATCCAAGGAAATTGAAAGAATTCACTTAAAGTATTGTAAACAAGTTCTTGGTGTAAAATTATCGACAAGTAATGCATGGGTATACGGGGAATTGGGCGTTTATCCGTTATATATAAATAGACATGTTAGTATCATTAAATACTGGCTAAGAGCGGTCAATACTGATAACGTTATTATAAAACACGTGTATGAAAGCGCAAAATCTGACTGTGAAAAGGGATTAAAAAAGTGGGTGTCAAAAGTCAAGTCATTACTAAATAGTAGTGGTTTCTTGTATGCATGGCTTGACCCAAGCTCATTAAATGCAATACATTTTGTACCTATATACAAACAACGATTAATAGATAATTATGTCCAAAACTGGTCAACCGACCTTGAAACGAATAGAGTGCTAACTCTTTACAAATCTGTTAAACATCATTTTGAATATGACAATTATCTAGATGTATTGCATACCAGGCGCGATCGCAGTGTGGTAACCAGATTACGCTTGTCCTCTCATAGACAGGGAGGTATTCTCGTGAAAGGTTAGAAAGACATGAACGGATATGTCAAATATGTAACACTAATGATATAGAGGACGAGTTCCATTTTGCGTTAATATGTCCTGCTTATAATACAATCAGAAGTAAATAAATAAAACGATATTATAGCCATAGGCCTAGTATGTTTAAATTCATTGCTCTCCTTCAGTCAACAAACAAAAAAGATGTTATCAATTTTAGCAAATACATCTCAGAAGCTTTCTCTTTAAGACGTACCATGATAAATAACTTATAATCTCGTTCATCCTCACTATAATACAAGTGTTCTATTGTACCGTATTAGATATTAGATTTTGATTCCTATATATATATTTATTTTTTTTCTCCATGATATATTTCCTTTTTTTCTTCTTTATTTTTCCATATTAATGCATAAATTGATGAACCTGTACTAATCTTGTTATTGTGGTCAAATTATATTTGTAAAATGTATGTTTATATGATGAAAAACTATGTAATAGTTTAAGTCGTATCGTATAAGCGTTTATTTATCCTCGCTGTATTGCACTAAGCATTTTAGCGAGCAGACCTAGGTTTTAAGTCTCATCCGAAGGACTGGTAAGGTAGGAAATACTTTTGAAATATTTCGGTAATTAACCCAAATTCGGTCCTGGCTGGGATTGAACGCGCGATCCCTGGGTTACTAAGCCGCAATGCTAACCATTACACCACGGCGCTACCTATAATAGTTTAAGTCAATAAAATTTCTTCTTCTTCTTCTTCTTCTTCTTCTTCTTCTTCTTCCTCTTCTTCTTCTTCTTCTTCTTCTTCTTATTTCATTTCATTTTTCATTTCCTTTATTGTGATTGGCTAATTAAATAATGGCGTATCTCATTGCATTTAAACAATATGATTGGCCAACCATGTCTCAGGGCCACACCGATCAGTAATTGCCAGCGTGACGGAGCGGCGCGTGGACTCCTTCACACCTTTGAACAACATTACACCATGGATATATATGTATATGTAGATCTATGATCACAATCTCTTAACACTGTGAAGTTTGTACAATTTGGTCCATTATATACCAATCATATATGAATTGACAAAAGGACTGTTAATCGAATGTTGTATTTAACTATTATTACATTACATGGTCATGCATTAATTCTTTTAAGAGATGGGAAAGCTTATATTAGTCAGTTTTACAATGTATATTTTCGACAATAAAAACATACATAAAACATGTTTTACTGAAACAAAAATCGATAACCTGTTTAAAATTATAATTTAAAGGTTTTAATTTTACAGTATGCAGGTTTTTAAACAAAAATTAAGGTTATATTTTCAAAATACATGCAGCATTAAACAATATCGTACAATATAACATAAATATATTTAACATTAATATCATTACGTGGCCGAAAATTAACTGACATAACCCGTCTAATACCGGGTATGAAATATACCGGGTTATATTTCATACCCGGTGTTAGACGGGTTATGTCAGTTAAGTTTCGGGTTATATTTCATACCCGGTGTTAGACGGGTTATGTCAGTTAATTTTCGGCCACGTAATGATATTAATGTAGACGGGTTATGTCAGTTAATTTTCGGCCACGTAATGATATTAATGTTAAATATATTTATGTTATATTGTACGATATTGTTTAATGCTGCATGTCTTTCGAAATGTATTTAAACATATTTAACAGATTTAGTACAATACGAATATTGTTTAATACGAAAGTTACACTATTGATGTAATGTTAATGCTAGCACTTATAACACAGTATAATCAGCCCATTTTCACGTTACTTTCTAAATTACTATTTCACTTCTTCATCTTTCGTCAATTTTTGTGCAAAATATGACCTATTTATCTGTCGACATGCCATAAAACACCATTCATTCATTTCATTTCATTTCATTTCATTTCATTTCATTTCATTTCATATTTCATTTCATTTCATATAGATTCTTTTTCTTGCATATCATTGCCATTTTGTGCGTTGACGTTGCCAATAAGTAAAGTTTTACATGTTTTTGTTTTTTCGCACAATGACGTCATTCATCCCCACACCCCCACCAACCACTCATGCATATTCATTCAAATTAAATTTTTTCTTTTTTTTACCATGCTCATTCAAGATTCAAGGTATTCAAGGTCTTTATCATGACACCGCGTACGTAAAAACGTGGCTCTATCGTAAATGGAGTGTGTACTATATAATTTGCAGCAACTCTGCAGTTCTTCAGGTAAGAAGGTTCTAGGCCCATTCTACATATTTTATCTTGATGTAAGTGGAGGATGTGCCTGGCATTTTCATTCCTGTTAGGCGCCATATAACCTTTCATGTGTTGGTGCGCCTTAAAACCCAATTCAAATCAAAGTAAAACGCGGAAATCCCGAATGCAAAAAACAACAACTTTCTATCCGGAATGTAAAACGCGGATTTCCTAATCGGTATGTAAGAACACCAACGGTTGTCGGCTTAAAGGGACACTGTCCGTAAGTAAGCTGATATTGAGCATAACCAAATAACCGTCTGACTTTTATTCAGTGAATTGTATACATGAAAACATGAGCATAGACCCAAATAAGTATGTAGTAATACATTCGTGAGTTTGATTTTTTTTTAAATTATTATTTGTAAATAATGTGGGACCCATTTTATTTACATTTTATGCTGATCACGTGACTGCCATTAGCGCATTAGGTTTTCTACATAGTATGTATTGCGTAATATGTATGGCCCGCATAGCTTAGGTAAGAGCGACGTCGTCTATTACCCGTGAGTGTAGTTTTAGTTTGCGCTGCTGGTTCAAACTCGCAAAGCGGTAGTTCTTTTTTTTTTGTACCGCGATTGAATTCCGTCAAACAATTTTGCTTTTAATTAGTAACTATTCAATACTGTTAGTGTATAATGTTTGTGAACGTAATTAGTGTGCGTTTATCCGTTATATATAAATAGACATGTTAGTATCATTAAATACTGGCTAAGAGCGGTCAATACTGATAACGTTATTATAAAACACGTGTATGAAAGCGCAAAATCTGACTGTGAAAAGGGATTAAAAAATTGGGTGTCAAAAGTCAAGTCATTACTAAATAGTAGTGGTTTCTTGTATGCATGGCTTGACCCAAGCTCATTAAATGCAATACATTTTGTACCTATATACAAACAACGATTAATAGATAATTATGTCCAAAACTGGTCAACCGACCTTGAAACGAATAGAGTGCTAACTCTTTACAAATCTGTTAAACATCATTTTGAATATGACAATTATCTAGATGTATTGCATACCAGGCGCGATCGCAGTGTGGTAACCAGATTACGCTTGTCCTCTCATAGACAGGGAGGTATTCTCGTGAAAGGTTAGAAAGACATGAACGGATATGTCAAATATGTAACACTAATGATATAGAGGACGAGTTCCATTTTGCGTTAATATGTCCTGCTTATAATACAATCAGAAGTAAATAAATAAAACGATATTATAGCCATAGGCCTAGTATGTTTAAATTCATTGCTCTCCTTCAGTCAACAAACAAAAAAGATGTTATCAATTTTAGCAAATACATCTCAGAAGCTTTCTCTTTAAGACGTACCATGATAAATAACTTATAATCTCGTTCATCCTCACTATAATACAAGTGTTCTATTGTACCGTATTAGATATTAGATTTTGATTCCTATATATATATATTTTTTTTTCTCCATGATATATTTCCTTTTTTTCTTCTTTATTTTTCCATATTAATGCATAAATTGATGAACCTGTACTAATCTTGTTATTGTGGTCAAATTATATTTGTAAAATGTATGTTTATATGATGAAAAACTATGTAATAGTTTAAGTCGTATCGTATAAGCGTTTATTTATCCTCGCTGTATTGCACTAAGCATTTTAGCGAGCAGACCTAGGTTTTAAGTCTCATCCGAAGGACTGGTAAGGTAAAAAATACTTTTGAAATATTTCGGTAATTAACCCAAATTCGGTCCTGGCTGGGATTGAACGCGCGATCCCTGGGTTACTAAGCCGCAATGCTAACCATTACACCACGGCGCTACCTATAATAGTTTAAGTCAATAAAATTTCTTCTTCTTCTTCTTCTTCTTCTTCTTCTTCTTCTTCTTCTTCTTCTTCTTCTTCTTCTTCTTATTTCATTTCATTTTTCATTTCCTTTATTGTGATTGGCTAATTAAATAATGGCGTATCTCATTGCATTTAAACAATATGATTGGCCAACCATGTCTCAGGGCCACACCGATCAGTAATTGCCAGCGTGACGGAGCGGCGCGTGGACTCCTTCACACCTTTGAACAACATTACACCATGGATATATATGTATATGTAGATCTATGATCACAATCTCTTAACACTGTGAAGTTTGTACAATTTGGTCCATTATATACCAATCATATATGAATTGACAAAAGGACTGTTAATCGAATGTTGTATTTAACTATTATTACATTACATGGTCATGCATTAATTCTTTTAAGAGATGGGAAAGCTTATATTAGTCAGTTTTACAATGTATATTTTCGACAATAAAAACATACATAAAACATGTTTTACTGAAACAAAAATCGATAACCTGTTTAAAATTATAATTTAAAGGTTTTAATTTTACAGTATGCAGGTTTTTAAACAAAAATTAAGGTTATATTTTCAAAATACATGCAGCATTAAACAATATCGTACAATATAACATAAATATATTTAACATTAATATCATTACGTGGCCGAAAATTAACTGACATAACCCGTCTAACACCGGGTATGAAAT